>JAYMTP010007386.1:0-11057 GCA_036897365.1 Geranium brycei | reverse complement strand
GGAGGCGGAGGCCCCCAGGCCGAGGCTCATCCGGATATCGGTCGCCGACGGCGACGCCACCGACTCCTCCAGCAGCGACGAGGGCGGTGGGTCAAGAAATTCCAGACCCGAATTCCGGCCGCCGAGACCCGATCCGAGGCCTCCGGGGAGGAGAGGGACGTCGTCGAAGTACAGGGGCGTGCGCGGCGGAGATAAGGGACCCGATGTCGCCGGGAGGGAGGCTGTGGCTCGGGACCTTCGGCACGCCGGAGGAGGCGGCGTGGCCCCAACGCGCCGCTCAACCTCCCCCAGCAGGCGGCGGAGGAGGCTGAGGGCATCATCGTCAAAGAGAAGTGCTGAAGCGGACAGAAGATCGTTTTTTTAGTCAACAAAATGTACGCTTCTCGTTACTCTGATTTAATCCATTTTTTTTAGGGCAGAGAGAAATTGTTGAATGCACATATTTTTTTCTTTCTTTTTATTTTCACATTATTTGAGATTTAATTTATGACAAGACTCATAGTATTTGCGTTCTTCTCGTGCTTCTTTTGCTTGCTGAGTAAAGTTTTAATCACTTGGGAAAATTAGAATAATAAATATAAAATATTTAAATTTTATGATCCTACTGTACTAATGCATTAGAATTTTGATTACATCAATCTAAATTAGTATTTAGGAATCTTGTCAGACATATTCTTTTAAGTATACAACATTAACATTTTCGCTTTGACTCTTTTTAACCAAAAGAACCGGGCCGGTCTGTTCATAATGTAAGAGAGACTTTTGTCTTAAGCCCCGATCTTAGAGAGCTCAAAATAATTCTTAGCCAACTCAATATCAAAAGAGGCCCAAATTTTTATCTAAGTTTGATGTTGGCTCAACATGGAGTACAATATTATGCCCACCCTGTTAGTTTTTTTAATTAATAAAATTATAGTTGTGTAATTTTTTTGAAAGAAATGTCTCGTTTCAAATTATTGTCTTAAGCCTCTAATTTTTTAGAGACGGCCCTGAAAAAAATAGAGTTACTTTTTGCATTTTTTTAGAGAAAAAAAATATAACATAAATGTCCTATAAAAGGCGTTTTTAAATACTTATAAAAGATTTTTTTTGTTCAAAGAGAAGTTAAGTGAAAATGGCAGTTGTAGTATTTATTTTCTCACATGCAAGACTTTTGAATCATATTATTGATTCAATTATTATTATATACCTATTATAGTTGTCATGGCAACTGGTATTTATGTATATGTAAAAGTAGATTCATTCTAATGACATCTGTGAAACCTTGTGATGTGAAATAACATGTGTAATGTTCTTGATGGTTACTACCTGATCAGTGTCGACATTATTCGAAAGTCTATTCTTCAGACAACACATTGTGGCAATTGTTTTCAGTAGTGTGGCTTAGTATATGGCAAACATATAAAGCTGAGTATGATTGGGCCACTGATTTGGGCTCATTCTACAACTTGGACCAACCCATAAAGCCTCTGCAATGTACTGCCTCATAAAACTCCAACTCCCAGGTCAGATATTTATTGTCGGTAGTATACTGACTATTGAGGTTTCCATGGATAGAACCAACTTATTGTTCTACTGAGGAAAAAAATATATAATTTATAACAAGCATCATAAAAAATGTTAGGTGCTAGTAAGGCGGAAAGGGTCTTCTGGAGACTAATTGGAAAATAAACCAGTTTAAAAAATTAATCGAGAATTAGTCGAATAAGTCGGAGATTTTTACAACAGTGTTTAATACCTTCAGTGTGAGGATTGATATCACCGACCTCATACTTATTACACGAGGTATTTGTATTTGTCACTTCACACACGGTTTTTGGTAGATTACATAATTCGGATGAACTTATAGGTAGATCGGGTTTTTAACATGTCAGATGATCCTATAAAGGGCAAGTAGTGAGTCTCTCTTTTCTTTCATGTCCTTTTGCTCCTTGTGAAATGGCATGATATGGGTTGTTTTTCTGTAGTTGTTTTCAGAGTTAAGGGTCACACCCCCACATTTGTGTATGTCACATTTACATCCACAGAATACCAATCCAGATGAAGGTAGTTGATGTGATCACCATCAATATGCATTGGCATTGGACTGACAATTTATATGCTATCACTATTATTTTGATTTTCTTGGCACTGCACTGGTGGATTGCAAGAATGTAGTGTAGAATGGCAAATTTCAGTACCCTCTGTAATGACAGTTACCCACACACAGTGCCATTATAATTCAATGCTCTGTCTCTTCATTGTTCTAGGTCAACCTTTACACTTCTAAGGTATTCCTCGAAAAATGAACAGGCAAAATATAATAAAAATTTTAAAAATATTTACGTTTTTTCAGATGTGTGACCTTAACAGACGTGTTGAATCAGATGACAAGTCATAAAGTAAGAAATAGAATAGACGGGATGGTGAAAATATTCAAAACAATACACAAAGAAACAAGGGTAGTAGTTGCTCTCAACCAAACTTCCTTTAATAGCTAACATGTCATTAATTAAGATGCATATATGTATACACATACACTTGCCATTTTCTCTTCAAACTTGCCTATATCTATATATCTCTCTCTGTCTCTAGACTCTACTCTCTAGCTCTTCTCTCTCACTCACTCATCCTCCAAACCCATATTGTTGACCATGAACAATACGAAGACCAGCTCCAAGAAGACGATGATCAAGGGCCTCACGTGCCGGTCCGCGGCAGCCACTGCCGTGTGCATGACCGGAGATGGCAGGTCGGTGATCGCGCCTAGACGGCCCGACAGAATCATTCTTGACAGTGCAAGATTGGTCAATGGAGGCAAGTACTCGAGGCGCGTCGAGTGTAGAAGGCTTGGTGCTAGCAGGAGGCCATTTTTTGTGCCTAAAGATCACCATATTCATGAGGCCAAGTCTCTTCCTCCATCTGATCATAGCAATGTCTTTCAGGTCAGTCCATGTTTTTTTCAAAAAACATAATTTAATTTCACCTTCTGATCATAGCAATGCCACTTCAATAAAAACAAACTCTTCTCAAATTTTTCAAAGCATTTTGTTTTGCAAGTTTAGGCTCCAAAACTATATGCATTTTTATTTCACATCCATAGTTTTCAATTTAATAATAATATTAAGATATCATTTTAATGGGAATCTAATGAGAGGGTCAACCAACTACATGGTTTGAAAAGAAAGTGTATATAAGGTAGTGACATAATTTATCTTTTTTTTGGGCCATTGAGCTATTAATTCGGTGGAGATAGTGCCATAAGTGTCTTGGTCAATGGTGAATTATTAGTAATAAGAGATACAAAGAGTTATTGAAATAATAATTATCACATAAATATTTGGTTGCAGGTAGTTGTCATGAGGGTCTCTCTTCACTGCCAAGGTTGTGCTGGTAAAGTAAAGAAGCATTTATCAAAAATGGAAGGTAATGCCCATTCCCAGCCACATTGAAGTAATTGCATCACTTTAATTTGCATGCTCATATCTGCCATAATTACATTTTGAATTTTAAACCCAAAACAGAATATTTTTTTTAACAAATAGTTCAGAACTCCAATATAAACAATAATGTTATAACTCAATGATAAAGTTATATCTTTAAAAGTCAGTCTGCTGATATGTTAATATATAGTCTCGAACTCGAATATGAAGAAAAATACAATTATATTAAGACTAAACTATAAAGTTTTGTCAATTTTTATAGTTCAATCTATTTTTTTAAATGGGTATTTTCAGGAGTGACATCATATATAGCATAGACCTTGAGAGCAAGAGAGTAACAGTAATGGTACATGTAATGTTAGAACTCATTGATAAAATTATAACTTTATAAATCAGTCAACTGATATGTTAATAAATAGTCTCGAAATCGAATATGGCAGAAAAATATAATTATGTTAAGACTGTCCGACGTAAGTTCATAGTTTTTCAGGTTAGTGTGTGGGTGGACGGTCAGTGGCTGGTCCGTCTAGTCTTCTGCTGTTTTGATGTAAACCGTACGGGGTGATGCTCGATCTTCGAGTGTGGGTTTTGTCCCTTCCGTGTTCATATTAAATGAATGAATTGTATACTTTACAAAAAAAATTATAAAGTTTTGTCAATCCTTCTAATTCAGTCTAATTTTATTTTAATGGTATTTTCAGGAGTGACATCATATAGCATAGACCTAGAAAACAAGAGAGTAACAGTGATGGGACATGTATCACCAGCTGGAGTTCTGGAGAGCATTTCTAAGGTGAAGAGGGCAGAGTTTTGGCCTTGTTAATTGAATCATTCCAAAAAGAGGCAGGACCTGGAGGGAATGATCAGTGCCAAATTTGTGGGTTTGTTTTGTCTTCTTCTTTAGGTACTTCTGTTCAATTTTAGGGGTCATTAAATGTGCAACACGGTTGTGCTGGAGAGAGGTGATTGATCATCATGTGTGGGGGTAAAATTGAAGCATTTGCTTTTGTTGTAAGATGATTGATCAAACAGGTCTTTTTTAAACTTATTTTATTGTATGAGCCATTTAATTTCTTGTTTAGTCCACTATTAGTCAGATTGGTAGAGACATTTACTATATGCTTAGTGTGTTATGTAATTGTAACCTTCTATATGCACTTGTTGTGTATTGTGGTCCTAAATTTTTAGTTAGAAACAGTGTTCTAGTTCATAACTTTATTATTTCTAGTTTATTGCCTGTTAATGATCATATGTGAACTGATGAAATGTTATTTGTGTGTGAAAAAATATATGAAACAAATAGTATACTTTGAAGTTACAAATTGAAAAACAAAAATTAGCCAAGCCTTTAATCATTGAAGTCGTTGAATTGTCTAAAATCTTGAATTGCAAAAGCTAGATTGTCGTCGTCAACATGAGTGTGTGAACATCGATAAATCGGGATCTTTATATTCATTATGATGCTCAACTTACTGATTGTTCTAAAGTTAGTTATGTCGATGATTAGCAATGGCCACAAGTCTTGGTTGCAACTGAACCGAATAAAAATTGAAGATGAGCCTGTATCACACAATGTCAACACAAAATTTTAACTTTTTTCTTTACATATATATACATTTTAAATAATTTACAAGATATTAGATTTAACAGATTATGTTCAATTTAACAAAATAATTATAATATAATAAATACAAATTGAGTAAAGTTGTAAAATTTTAAAATAGTAAAAATTGAACTAAATACGAATATGACATCACTTTTTTAAAATTAAGAATTTTAACATAACGGTTGGCTAGCCGTAAACATTATTTTGATCACAAATTTTGGACTGAACAACTTTAATTAAGAATCAGAATTGGATGGTATCCATCTTTATATATAAAAAAGTTGGTGGTTTTGCATTGATTAGCTTGTAGCATCTAATTAAGTTCACATTGTATAAGATATGGACCAAATATATACCTAACAAACTGATTATTCTTTATTTAGGGCTAACAAAATTAAATTTATATTTAAGCATGTATGTTTGGCCATTATTTATTCCAAACGTGATGAATGTGTAGAAAGGATGTCTCCAAAAATAATTTACATGAATAGTATTTTTTTAAGGCAAAAACAGCTTTATAAAAGGTATAAAAGGCACAAACCGTCCACGCTAATATATAGTACCTACAAGCATCGGTGAGACAAATCCCTCACCTAATTTACATGAACAATATTTAATTTAGCATATTTAAGTTTCTTAGACACAAATATTTTTGTTATGACGTAGTGAATGGTCGTCAAAATATACATTTTTTTCGTTTGTATAACTCCAATCATATTTTTGATTCAAATTTTAATAACAAGTTAACCAATAAAATTTATGAATATTTTTAAACACTTCTGAAAAAGACAAAACTTCAAGGAAAATAATATCTCATCAGAGATTGTTCTTGAAGGACAATCTCTCTAAATAGATTTTTTATGGTTAAAATTCCATATTCTATATTAGTACTTCAATCTTAATCCCACCAAACATATTTTATGTTTACAGCTCAAAAAATTCTCTCCTAAAGTTATATCATCGAATAATTAATTATTTCCTAAAGCATCTATATATTTCTTAAAAAAACAGCATCCTCGAATAAAACAAGTAAAAAAGCTTATGGTGGTTTCACACACAATTTAACATTAATTTCTTCTTAAATTCCCCGACAACAAACGTGAATCATGTGTCTTACGTAGTATATAAGCCCACACACACTTCGGTAAAAGCAATACCATAAATCAAATTTTTATTTACTTCTCATTCGTTTCTTGATCAGAAAAAAATGAGTAATGGAAACAGCAAAAATGTCCAAGTTAATTGGGACGAGCTCGGTTTCGGCCTCACGCCAACCGATTACATGTTCATCATGAAATGTGCCAAAGGAGAGAGCTTCTCACACGGTTGTCTCCAACCTTATGGGAACATTGAGTTGAGCCCTTCTTCGGGAATTTTAAATTACGGACAAGTAAGCTACTAAAATTAAGCAAAACGTTATGTTCATTGCATAAGGTGTCTGTCACTTCATCTACAACTTTTGATATAGTTACGCATGTTGTTATTTTCTTTAATAGGGATTGTTCGAAGGACTTAAGGCGATTCGGGGAGAAAATGGGAGCGTTATGGTGTTTAGGCCGGAGGAGAATGCTTTGAGGATGAAGATTGGGGCTGAGAGGATGTGCATGCCATCTCCTTCTGTTGCCCAATTTGTTGATGCTGTCAAGCAAATTGTCCGAGCTAATATACATTGGGTACATACATATATAGTTTCTCTATAGTACTTAATTACTGTCCATTTATAAGTGGGAACTGGGAATTGAAGAAAAAAAAACATGTTTACACTTTTACATGAATTTGCCGCTTGGGCAGTAGACTAGACTTTCACTTATCAAATTGAGTTCAAATGTGAGTTTCAACTTTTATCATGGCATTAGAGTGTTATATTCACTCGTTAACCTATAATTTTAGTGAATGAGTAGGGCTTACTATTTCAATTCACTTTTGCATATATTTGTAAGGAGTCGTCTTGATTTGATATGTTTTTTATTTGTGGTATCTTTCCATTCGTTTCGTTTATGCTTTGTTGCTCTCTTTTCCTCCCTGTGACATTTGTTTCGGGCCCAAAGTCTATGGTCCATGTGTACATTTTCACAATCTAAAAAATTATCTCGTGATTTGAATATCGACAAGTGAGGAGTGTTGGGTACCGACCTGGTTCTCTTGAAGAACTCGGCTAGCGAAAAGAGAAAGAAGAAATGTCACTTGTGTGTTGCGCTAAAATTATTTGATCAAACTCAATTTGGTTTTTAGATTTTCTATTATTCTCAATAATTATAGAATATTTTGTAACCCCAAATCACATCAATTCAATACATTTTTCTATAATCTATCACGAGGCTGGTTAGTTCTGTAAGTCTTTTTTTATCATTTGTTTTGGGTTAGAGGCGCATACATGAATATCTGCAATTTGACACACTCGTGATGGGGTGTTATTATAATTTCAGGTTCCTCCTAGAGGAAAAGGGTCTCTGTATATTAGGCCACTGTTGATGGGATCTGGACCCATTCTTGGTTTAGGTGTAGCACCTGAATACACATTCTTGATCTATGCTTCTCCTGTCGGAAGCTATCACAAGGTGAATACACTATACTTGTTCCCAATACTCAAATCAATTTTTGAAACATTGTTTCGAAAATAGAAGCTTCATGTACATTATATAGGATCATGGACCGCTGAATTTGGTTGTGGAGGAACATATGCATAGAGCTGTTCCTGGTGGGACTGGAGGCATCAAAACAATCACCAACTATGCACCTGTAAGTTACTTGCAACAACGTAGCTGTGAATTATTTTATTTCTGTAATTAGTTACGTGTATTTTTGTAAAATTTTGAGAAATTTGAATGATATTTAGAAGTATGTCGGTCATTTTGCATTAAAAATTACTGAAAAATTAAAGTAACTTAAAAAAATTCTTAGCCCAAAAAAATAAGTCAATTATAATTATGTGATAAAAATGGCAAGTCAAATATGTGTAGTTTTGTTAGATTACCAATATAGTAATCAATTTACTATTCTATTGTGAGTGTAATAAAAAATTCTGAAATTGCATGTCAAATAAAAAAAAATCAGAAATAATGTTCTTAGGTTAAACTCGTCGATTTTCCTCCTCTTACCAATCATCCTCGGCCTCCATTCTCCCCAACACTTTTCTGAGCGTTATTCTGAATTTGCAACTTGATAGCATGACGATAGAAAGGGACAACTGGATCAAGTCGAGTTTGAACTTTGAATTCGTTTGGATCTAAAGTTTCATAGATGATAATCGGTGGTGTGCCAGAGAAAAAAGAAAGTCGGAGATCACTTGCTTGGAAAAGAGGAGGTTGGGGATGGTCGGATGGAGAGAAAAATGAAGGAGCTCGAAGTGTAAGAGATATAATTTTAATTTTTTAAAACATTTTCAGAAATACTCATTTTACAAACAATTTTTTTACTAGTGATTATAAAAAAAGCTAGCCCCCATCTTCTGCATTTAACTCATAAGTGTATTATCATTCATTGACTATGTTGTCTGAATCTTGGAACCCACATGTGGCTAGAGGCTAACTTAGATTGTATTATGCTTGCAGATTAACAAAGCAGCTATTGAAGCAAAGGCCAGAGGCTTCTCTGACATCTTGTTCCTCGACGCGCTTACCGGCAAACATATCGAGGAGGTTTCTTCATGTAACATCTTTCTCGTCAAGGTGTGTAATACATGAAATTATTGACGAGGAAGCAACATCTTTACTACTCGATCCGATTGGTTAATTATCTTCACTAGCTAAGTTCACACACACTCACTACTTGCAGGACAATGTGATTTCAACACCAGCAACAAGTGGAACCATTCTGCCAGGAATCACAAGAAAAAGTATCATTGAAATTGCTATGGATTTCGGATACAAGGTGAGCATAACTATACAAGTGTTCTAAAATATTTCGACTTATCCGATTAATCTCTGAAATGCTGTCTCCGACTGGCTATCGCCTAGTGTTTTTTAGAACACTTTATAAATTAAAGGTGGACACAGTTCCGGAACAGATTAGACAAAGCAGAACCGGAATGGACCAGACCCCAGTTCCCAATTTATGGAAACCAGGGCCAGAACCATCTGTGACCAACGGTTCAGTTCTGCCTCCGGTTCTTCAGTTCTATCCGATTGGAACCGAATAGTTTTCTATCTTAAATTTAAGTCGATTTATGAGCCGAATTATACGAAATTGAGCCCGACTTACAGACACTTTAAATTCACAATCTGAAAAAATTCTAACAAAAACCAAATGTCAAGATTAAGTTACTGCAACCCAATCGAAATATAAAGTATGCAAGCAAAATAAAACTAAAAGATTTTCGGATTTTACACCACCACGTGAGAAACAGTTCGATTATGAACCAGTCAACCGGTTTTTACACTGTTGTAATCAAAACCATATCAAGTTGAACGGTTATCTCAAAATCAGAACTAAAACTGAACCCTTATCCACGGTTTTTGATTTCTTAGTTATGGCTCGGTTCTCGATTCGGACCAGTTCGGGTCCAAATTGTAGACGATCTTCAAATTAGTAGTAACTAATGAGTCGGTGCAGGTGGAGGAGCGGGAAGTTGCGGTGGAGGAGCTGATGGACGCTGACGAAGTGTTCTGCACTGGAACTGCTGTCGTTTTGAAGCCTGTTGGCAGTGTCACCTATCGCAACAAAAAGTACAAATGAAATTAAATAAAATAAATGATTAACCAATTTGTGCAATTCTTTGTGTATTTATGGTGTGAGATGTTGTGTTGTGCAGGAGCGTGTACAGAAGTGGAGATGGATCGATTTCACCAAAATTATATGCAAAGCTTACCGGAATTCAATCCGGAAGAATCGAGGACGACAAGGGTTGGACGGTCAAGATTGATTGATTCTTCAATACACATTATCGCCAAATTAATATATTTACCAAGAAAAATAACATGCATCTTTAAATGTTAATGTAATGCAACTTTTTTTTCTCGATGTTACTTTGTTCTCCTATGATAATTTCGATTTTATAGTTATTAGTTGTGTGTTTCTGGAGATGTACAACCCTCGATAATGTGAAAGCATAAAGGTTCTCGAGTTCAAGCAAAAAAATATCTTAAAATCAAAGCTTGAGTGGAGGATAAATAGTGTTTGTTTGAGTTTTGATTTAATTTTGTTGAGATTTTGAGTTAGATTGAAGGTAATTTTTATTTTTATTTTGAAAATTTTGGATATTGCTGGTTCTAGGGATAAAATTTGGAGGACACATCAAATAACAAGACATTTCAGGAAGTTTATATTCAAAATAGTTTTTTAAATAAAGCATAATCATTTTATTAAAGAATATCTGCAATAGGTACAGAGGAGAGAAAATATGTAACATAACCCATATTTACCTCTAAGTCAGAGTTCAAGAGGGCCAAAATGACCATAAATAAATCATATTATAACCTCACCAATAGCCAAACTAAAAAGGAACATTAGAAAAAATAAGCAATTAAACAAGTCGCTTTAACAAGATGCTCCCGTCGCCCGAATTCATAACCATCACTTTCAAAACAGGCCACTGACTCTACACCGCTCGCCACAATCGATCACAAAGGCTTCGACCACCACCGTGAAACCGCCAACAACAAGCCGCTGGGGGGAGGACCCTTCTCAACTCAGCCCCTCCTCGATGTGGTATCTGGAAAAGGAACCCCTAGGCACTCTATCCAATCCCGAACAACCGGTTCAAAATCGAGAGAGCGCTTCTCCTGTAGTTCCTCACCAAGGTGTTGCGGGGCTGGATACTCGCGAGGTTTGGATCATTAGGTCACACCCCTCGGAGGTTCTTATGCACCCTGTTGTTACGTTTAGATTGGCTGTATTTTTTAGGACACAGAAATATGTTAGTCGAAATGTCTAAAGCGTTGGTGAAAGACATCTGTCGACTTAGTTTTTTGGTAAGTTTCCGGTTTCGATTAGAAGTAGTATATACGCGTGTACAGCTGTAATGTTGCGATCAAATATTCCCAAAACGTGTGGGAATATGGGAAAATGAAGCTTGCATGAAGAAAGGAAGT
>JAYMTP010007385.1:0-11057 GCA_036897365.1 Geranium brycei | reverse complement strand
CGGCCAGGTGAAGCGCGCCAGGAAGGCCCTGACCTCGCTCCTGACCTCGCTCACGGTCGAGGACAAGGAGACCGCCCACAGGGTCCCCGAGCGGGCCTGGTCGTTCGGGCGGCGGGGTGGGGGCGGCTGCCCCGCCGGCCCCAAGGGGGGCCGGAACGCGTGCTGCGCGTTCCGGCCCTCCACGTGGAGCGTGTCCAAGACGTGGTCCGCCGCCAGGCAGATCCAGGCGATGACCTCCAACCTGGCGCCGCCCCGCTGGGGGGCGACCAGCCCGCTCGCCACGCCCGTCTACATGATGAACTCCGTCATGGTGTTCGCCATGTGGGCCCTGGTGGCGGCGATCCCCTGCCAGGACCGCAATGGGCTCCCGACCAGCTGCCCGATCCCGCGGCAGCTGGGCTGGGCCCAATCGATCATCTCGGTGCAGGACAGGATCGGGGAGGAGTGGAAGAGGAAGGAGAAGAGAGGCTCCGCCGGGCTGATGGAGGAAATGCAGAAGCTCGAGAAATTGGGAAATTCATTATTGGAATTCACCGAGTCGTTTCAATTTCCGGGCGAGCCGGAGAGAATTGAGACAATGGCGGCGCAGGTGTCGGAGCTGTCGGAGACCTGCTACGTCATGGAGATTGGGCTGCGAGCCCTGCAGCAGCAGATCAGGGAGGTGTTTCGTCGGATCGTCAGGAGCAGGAACGAGATTGTAGATGCTATGGACCAAGCCTCCAAATTGTCAATATCCAATGCCTGACATTTTCATTCCAACGACCGAACAGTCGTCAATGTTGTTCCTCAACCTGGAAATGGAATTGTCGATTGTGGTCTTGACAGTGTTGAATTTCTCACCAACTGTGAAAAAATCTTCATTTTTTACTTGTTTCTGTTTCATTGGCGGAGAATTTTGGTTTAGCTTCTACTTTCTATCTGTATATTACATTTGGCAATTTCTTGGTCGGTCTAACTTGTAACGAGATTATGTGTACATCTAATGTAGTGGATTTGGGTTTCCAAGAGCTTTGGAATTATGTAATTTCAAATGCGACAGACCAATTCAACTGAAACGTGGATTTACGACACGTCGTTTATTTCTCTGTACCGACTTGTCCTTCTGAAATGGCGATTGTGCTATTTAACAGAATCGGAGTCTGAGAGAGGACTTTCCGTGAGCTGTACCATTTACGTTGTGTCCTTTGGCTCTGTTGTAGAGCCAACTTCGTCTTCTCAATAGATTAATTAATTAATTATCTCCTTAATTATTAAAATTGCGCAATGTCACAAGGTCCGATTTCTTCACTCTCTTCACTCTCTTGCTCCTTTCTCTTTTCTAGTCCTTTATCTTCTTCACCAAACCCTAACCTTCTGCGTTTTTTTGTTCTCTCGCAACCTTCGCTGGCACAGTTCGGAAGCTGATGGCGACCATATCAGCTTCGATTTCCCTCAGGCATGGCGTCTCCTTCTGGTGTCCTCAACCTTGTTCTCTCAGTGGAGCTCGGCGCCAACCTTCTCGAAGCTTCCCAAGGACCTTCGCCTCTTTTGCTAATGAAAATCGCGAGTCGGTTACTTTTTTGCTTAATCGATGATACTGATTTGGTCAGTACCAGTAGAGTTGATTCTGATTTGTGGATTTTGTTTCGTTTCGAATTTGGTTTAGGTTTGTGATAGTTGGAGGTGGAAACTCTGCTGGATATGCAGCTAGGACCTTTGTGGAGCAGGGGATGGCTGATGGACGGCTCTGTATTGTGACAAAGGAGGTGAATGTTCAATTAGCTAATGATTTGATTTGATTGTGATAGTGATTGCCTTAACTCTATTCTCTAATTGATGTTCACTGGTTGATGTAGCTCTAATTTTTGTTATTGTTGCAGGCTCATGCGCCTTATGAGCGACCGGCTCTCACTAAAGCTTATTTGTTTCCCAAGGACAAAAAGCCAGCGCGCCTACCTGTAAGTGTTTTATGATGTGCACAGTTTCATGATGCAGTTCTTAAAATTTTGTGTATTATATTTTCAAGTAGCATTGACTGTTGGACATATGACATATCGCGCGAATGCATGCTTAAATAATTGGTATTAACATTTTGCGAGTTCATTGGTTTATAATTTTATTAGGGTTTCCACACTTGTGTTGGATCTGGCGGAGAGAGGCAAACTCCTGATTGGTACAAAGAGAAAGGGATAGAGGTACTTCTCGTGTAGTCCTTTTTTGTCGTGTCTTATTCAACGAAACTGTACTGTTGCATCATCGATGAACGCCTACGGTTGACACGTGACTTTACTTCATCTTTTTTTTCTATTTTCTAAGAAGTCTTAATTATGATGTGTGTCGCTTGTTCCATTTTTGCTTTAGATGTTATTTGAAGATCCCGTCACAGGTATTGACACCGAAAAGCAAACCTTGACGACAAATTCGGGAAAGCTTCTTAAGTATGGATCCCTTATAGTTGCTACAGGATGTACAGCCTCAAGGTACTTCATTGAATCACTAACCCCTTAATTTTTCTCCTCATTATCAAAGGAAAAATCATTATTTTATAATCTTGTGGCGTAGGTTTCCTGAAAAGATTGGAGGTAATATACCTGGTGTACACTACATTAGAGATGTTGCAGATGCTGATTTGCTTATATCATCGCTTGTAAGTTTGGTTTCATTGAACTTGAACTATTTCTCTGTACCTGTGTGTGTGACTTAGAGTGTGTGTATGTTCAAATGATGTGTTAAATGAGCAGCATGTATTTCCCCTGTATTGAACTTATTGATAACATCGATGGTGAATTACATATCACCTATTTATGTATTTACTTTCGTATTATAAATTCATATGTTGGCGTAGTTCTTAGTAGAAACAGAGGGGCATCAAATAGGCTTAATAGGGGATCTATTTTGCTGTCAGCGTTGATATCTTTCAACCAGTATGTCTGGATTGTCAGTACATTGAGCATCTGAATTAAAGTCACTTGCCTTGAACTGTTTCCAAAACCATATATTAGTATAGAAAGCTAAACATGGTCATCCCTACAATTTTCGTAATATAGGCATATGAAATGTCATATTTATATCATAACAGGTGGTATGGGATTGTATGTCAGTATTTCTTTAGATATCAAATTCTCTTGCCATTTCATCAGTGACTATATAGAAGTTTCCTGCCATTTTTATTCATTTTGTTTCAGAGTTCATACAATAACTCAAACTTTATTACTTTAAGTTGGAATCTAGTGATATCATACTTATTTTGTTCTGATTGAAATTCCGATTTTTATTTTCTAGGAGAAGGCACGGAAGGTAGTTGTTGTAGGTGGTGGTTATATTGGCATGGAGGTTGCTGCAGCAGCTGTAGCTTGGAAACTTGACACTACGGTATGCAATTTGCACATTTTCGTTTTAATGAATATAGTATAGATGGTTTCACTAATTTTGTATTGATGGCTGTTTTTTTGTTTGTTTGTTGGGATTTGCTTGTCATGACATTTACCTTCTTCCTATGATGCTGAGTTTTCAGAGTCAATGACTTTGCAATTGTAAAGTGGCTTTGGCTTTGCCATGAATTTTTTTTATATATTAGTTTCTGCGTATCAAAAGACAGGATTATTCTTAAGCCGTAAACTTAAGCAAACATCTTCACATTGTTTCCTTGTCGACATAAAAATTCCAATTTGCACTTCCAATATTTGAGGATAATCGAGATAAATATGCTGCAAGTGTTTGTGTTCAAAGGTCATGTTTCTTGATCTTCTTACCAGTAAAGTTTAAAATTGCAAATATTTATTTCTTGAAAAATAGGTAATATTTCCGGAGAATCATCTCTTGCAAAGATTGTTCACTCCTTCACTTGCCCAGAGATATGAACAACTCTACCAAGAGAATGGTGTCAAACTAGTAAAGGTACCTCAACATCTTTTGAGTACAAGAAGACACATCGGGATATCATCTTAACTTATTGGTTGACCAGGGTGCCTCCATCAAAAACTTAGAAGCTGGTTCTGATGGACATGTGACTGCTGTTAAACTTGAAGAGGGATCCACCATTGAAGCCGACACGGTAGTCCTTTGTTTTTGAGTGTCTTCTAGATTAAGGCATCCTTCCATTAATGAATTGGAATGTACTTGTTCCCCTTCCCCGTGCAGGTAGTTATTGGCATAGGAGCCAAACCTGCTGTCAGTCCCTTTGAGAGGGTGGGCTTAAACACCGATGTTGGTGGAATACAGGTGGACCTGATTATCTGCGGTTAATTTGTTTATTTTATCGTTATAGTTTATACTTATTGTTGCAAATTTGGCTCGTTTACCTTTGTAAATATATTTAGGATCACACACAGATGACATTTGCTATCAAGTTGATATGATAGGTTCAGGATGCTATTTACAGTATATGGTTAACATGATAAAATGTCATTTCTTTATGATATCTTTGCTGTTCTATTACTCTCTACCCCTTACTATTTCTACTACAATAGATAAGCTATTGACTCTTCCTTTTTTTTATCTTTCTATTATATTTGTAGCTTAATTTAAACTTCATTCAATCCTGGATTGTCTGGGTAAATTAACATCCTTAGAAAAACTGATTTCAAAATATTAATGAAATAAACTCGTTCCTTTCATTCTCAATTGTCACATTGAGTACTTAAAGAACTGTATGGCCATGTCTATACTCAAATTTCAGGTTGACGGTCAGTTTCGGACAAATATACCTGGTATTTTTGCAATTGGAGATGTAGCAGCATTCCCATTGAAGGTATGCTTTCTTCTGATTCAGCACTCGTCCTTACTTGTACTATTTGAAAGTAAACGTAGTTCGCAATCATCAGATGTATGACCGTATAGCACGAGTTGAACATGTAGATCACGCTCGGAGATCGGCACAACATTGTGTTAAATCAATATTGACTGCACAGAGTCACACGTAAGTTGGACTCTTGCTCGCTGGTTTTTCAAGACATGAAAAACAATAATATTTTGTCCTGCTGAACTATCACTCTCTTCCATTGCTTCACTGCATGATATCCAGGTATGATTATCTTCCATACTTCTACTCGAGGGTCTTTGAGTATGAAGGGAGCCCTAGGAAAGTGTGGTGGCAGTTTTATGGAGACAATGGTAAGAACCTTCCACGCATCTTGTGGATGCCTCACTTTCACTTTTAATCATTTTTCTAAATTCCATCCCATTTTAATTGTTCTTATGTTATGACTAGTTGGAGAGACAGTTGAAGTTGGAAACTTTGATCCCAAGATTGCTACTTTCTGGATAGATTCTGGTATGCGTGTTCAAGAACTCAGTCTCTCTGGATGTAGTTTAATGTTAAACTTCAAAAGAATAACCTTCTTCTATTTGTTGTTCTTCAGGCAAATTGAAAGGGGTTCTTCTTGAAAGTGGAACTTCTGAGGTACACAACTTAGCCCTCTTTTTCTTGTTGAGGTTTTGAAGGTCAAGTCTGCCAAGTGCTTTAGATAACAAAACAAACCAACATGTAGGAAACTCGTGGAAATATATTGAAACTATTTAACGGAATACGAATACCACAATATTGTAGAGGCTGACACTATGCAAAAACTAGACTTAATTGCAGAAGAAATACCATGATCTGTGAACATAGAATCACTAGGTTGGATGTCGTTAATGGAGTGTATAATTTTGCATAATGAAAAGAAAAAGAAATGTTTGATGCATTCATGATTTATGTATTGTTTCATACATCATATATGATGACTTCGGTGAATATTGGCTGAGAACTTTGAAAACTGTAGTTCGATACTGAGTACCTTCTCAAGATTGCAAGTTCCACACATTATTTTGTCTGGCGGCAGTGTTTACCTTATATGGGAGAGTGTGATTCCTTTGAATGTTTTTTCTCAAATAATGTTCACCTTGACCATGACCTATCAATTTTTGCTTCCAAGGATGAGGTTTAACACAGACAGGATTAATAAATCACCTGGAAAGAACAAATTCAGGGAGAAGAAAAGAACTTTACTATCTGCACTATGTAGAATTAGTAACCTTACAACTGCTGTATTTGCTTACTATTGCTAGTGAACTAACACTCTATAATGCTCGTGATTTTGAAGGAATTCGAGCTCCTCCCTAAACTTGCAAGGAGCCAGCCTCGCGTCGACAAAGCTAAGCTACAAAGCGCCTCTTCCGTCGAGGAGGCGCTGGAAATTGCCAAAAGCTCTCTCTAGGATGGTTCGAAACTCTACAATGACAAGACACAATAAAGAAGAATATTCCTGTTTTGTAGCCGCCCCTCTAATGTCTGTCTATAAGAGCTGTAGTTGTTAGAATAAGATGGTTATCTACTTTGTTCAACTTGGGTCACCTATGATATGTATGCCGTTAATCTATAACTACTTTATTTCTTTATAGAATTCATTTATCCAACAAATAATGAGAGGTCAAAACGCAGTTTCGATCCCCGTGGCTCCCCGCCATTAATTGTCTGTAAATGCTGAAAGGGAAATACCAAGATGTTATTGTCTCAACCCAAGTGCACAATTAGGCCAATCATTCAATCCGATTTATTGTTTGGTTAATCCATGATTAATTTTCAAAAGACCTTCTCTGCCCGACTAGCACGTACCGTTTTAGAACACCGGTTAACACCAGACTAGTAAAGTATTATATACCTCATAAAAGTCAAAGGGTGTACAATATAGTCTCAAGGGACAAAAATTGTTAAGAGTTAGAGCAGTGGAAGGGCATGACTTGGTCACACCCAAATCCTTGAGACTTATTATTTGTTTATCTCCATTTGCTATAATAACATCATATATGGGTGCATAATAAATATCCATTCTCTGTTTATTTTTTTTATATATCAATGAGACAGTCCACCTTTTTGCCTTCTTCAGCAAGCAATTCTTATATTAAAACTTAAACTCTCTCTCGCTATCTCTCTTCAGCCAGTCACTTTCTTCTTCTCCTTGTTAATTTGCTAGGGGAATTTCTTGTTCATTTCTTATTCATCAATCAAGTCCTGGTCTCGGCTTCTCGCTTACGGATCTGGCAATTAGATATGAAGGTGAGTCAACATCTTTGTAATTTCCTAATTTCCTGGCAAAATCACCACTCTTGCTTTTTCTTTGTTTATTGGATTTTCTTATCATTGGTTATTTGATTTCTCTATACTACAGCCACCAAATATCTCTGCTATCACTTCTCAGTGCTCTGTTTCTTGATCACTTCGATTCTGCTCTCTAACTCTTATTGCAGAAAGTAGTACTGAAATTGGATTTGCACGACAACAAGGGCAAGCAGAAGGCCATGAAAGCGGTCTCCACCCTCTCAGGTAAATTAATTCATACCAAAAGAGTGTGAGTGAAGTGACAGAGACTTGATAAGTGGGCGATATTGTTAATCAAATTTGTTCCTTATAATTTTTGTGTGTGTTTCAGGGATTGATTCAATAGCCATGGACATGAAAGACAACAAAATGACAGTGACCGGGGGCGTAGACCCGATCGAGGTGGTGGCCAAATTGAGAAAGCTGTGTCACGCAGACATAGTGACGGTGGGTCCGGCAAAGGAGCCAGAGAAGAAGAAGGAAGAGCCAAAGAAAGAGGAGGCGAAGAAGGACCCGAACGAGCAGATAGCAGAGCTTGTGAAGGCCTATAAAGCCTACAACCCTTACCTCACCTCCCATTACCATGTGGTGAGCATGGAAGAGAACCCAAATGCTTGTGTCATTTCCTGAGACCTGTATAGTCTTTGCTTTTTGTGCATAGATTGTATCCATATAAGAATTCTTGAATCAAACAGATTCACTTACAAACGAAATGAACACCTTTAGTGGTGAATGTGTCCAAGTAATATAAATATTTTGAAATTTATATCAATCAGTTCGTTTTTTTTATACAAAATACTTTTAAACATTAGAAAAAATGTTAGATAACTATCCTAAAATAAACACATTTTCCTCTAAAGTTTTGTATGGAACCGTTAAGTTCTAAAGTAAAAAGTCTAAAATGCCCTTGACGGGTATTTTTCAAATCTAAAATTTATTTTTAGATTCATAATCAAGGGCATTTTAGACTTTTCACTTTTAAACTCAACATTTTCCATCCATTTGATGTATCTGAAATAGTCAAAACCTGATTAGGCATAGTTAAGTGGGAAAAATATTTAGTTAGGGATAGTTATGTCATTTTTCATAAGAATTAAGCAAAATTTACCTATGAATAAGATTTTGTCCTGCACAACCAATTCTGGCCTAGAGCATGCACACCCTTCTAGTTTATATCATCTTTCCCTTATTTTAAAATCTAATCTGTTGAAGTTTTCGAGCTAAGTTATTTTAATAGTATATCTCCTTGTAGTTTTATTTTAGAGAATTATAGATGGCGATAGACCTGGGAATAGAAGGTGCCAATGACGTGCATAATGTAGAAAGGTCTTGAAGCTTTGAAATATGGGCGTTTTCAACTTTCAGATTGTTCAATTCTTGGCACAAGATATGGAAAATTTGTGTAGCAATGACTTTTGGAAGAACAGTTTTTCAAGAGAAGCCTCTAAAACGGTACATACAGTTCCACATACGCCCACAAGATGTCAAACACGTGTGAACTCATTTCAATAAACTATAATGTAAACGTAAACGAGTTGAGATTTTAATGAGCCGCTCGAGAATGGTTAGTTAAATATTCGGTATGGACTCGATATAATCGAGCTCGATTCGATTTCGAACTTAAAATTGGACTAGTTTAATTAATAAACGAGCCGAGCTCTAACATGTCTCTTCAAAGCTCGACTCACAAGCCGGCTCGATTAATGATTGATTAATTATATTTTTATTAATATATTTTACAGATGAATTAGTAAATATTTATAACGAGCCGAATCGAGTTGTCTTGTTTAAAACTATATATTTGTATTTAATATTATTTTATTTTTATTGAAAATTAACAAAATAGAATTGCGCCAAACTCGAGATTATTTATTTTTTTAACTGAACTCGAGTTGCTCGAGCGAAGTTCAAGCCGAACACTTTTTTTACAAGTCAAATTCAAGCCAAATCGTGCCAAACATAAATTCGATTCGGGTGGTTTATATTATTGTGTTAATGATTTTTTTTACTATGAACTAGACAAGTATCTCAAACTTTAGCTTTCCACAACAACAAGACCAATTAAATTAACAGTGTTTTGGCGTTGACGGAGTTACTTGATGGTACTTGTCTTAATTAGTTCATGGATGACGTCACTGGGCATGGCAATGGCTCACCAATATCTAACTAATATTTTGTTCTCAAAGCAAAACCCACATCATCATTAGTGTCATCTATGGATATATTATAATTAATGAGCACTGTTAGCGACTGATTGTGAGCATAATCGTCGATGCACCAATGCTAATCCACCAACCAACTACTCGTTGACTATAAGCACATTCCAAAATATTTATAGTAACCAGTTGTTCCTTTAACCACAAAGTCATAGAAATGAGTAGAGCCGAGAAACGAAAATACAAAAGTCAAAACCTATCATCAGTGTCTCTACGGTTGAGAGAAGATGGGTTGGTCAATGGTCAGGACCACCAGTAGCCAACTCTGCATAGGAAATTCAAATCTTCATAAATGTATGATCAGTGCTATAACCAGAAAATTGGAAGCATAGTGTATCTGGCTACGTTCATGAAAAAAGAAGATGAATTTATGCTTATGTGTTAAATAAATAGTTTAGAGTATAAAATTATAATTGGCCATTCAACTATGAGCTTAACTTTTTAGTTGAGTTGATCCTCTAATATGGTATCAGAAGACTTGTCCAAAACCTAAAAACGAGCTCGTCCGTGAAACTATAATTGATCATTCAACTATTAGCTTAAACTTTTAGTCGACTTGTCCTTCTAATCAATAGTAATGGCAGAAATAGTCTAAAATAATATTATTGATATTCTTGATTGTATGAAATATAAGAGGAGATGCACCCTCTCAAACTCAAGATGGTGGCAAATAGTAACCAATTTGAGTTTGCTAACTAATGTACTGAATTGCCCAGAAATTAGCAACTTGATGAAAATATTGGTGGTTTGATCGTTAAAGGAAACAAAGCCGAGAGTAATAGTCACTTGAGTGAGACGTTGTCTTACGAAGTAATAATGGTTGCAAGCAATCTGATAGTATTTGATTGTCAAAAATGAAACATAAAATGAGGAAAAAAATTCAGTCATATGTAAGAGAATCAAATTAAGATCACACTAACATGTAAGAGATTTCAAGCTTTATAAGTTACAATTGCTTCCACAGAACTCGGAAAAACACATACCATACCTTTTCTCACACAAAGTGAGGAAAGAAAAAAAAAAGGAAGAAAGCAAGCAAGAAGGGAGTGGTGGTGTGAGGAGTGTCCCTAATCCCAGAAGAGCATTAGTGCATCCGTTGAGATTGGGATTATTTTTAGTCAAATAATAAAAATGAACAATGAGTAGCACATGAGTATGAATGTATTGGACTAGGTGGCCCTGACGAGCGGCGAGGGGAGCGGGGAGTGCGGCGACATGGGCGACATGATGAAGTCATCGAACCTCCTGGACGAGGAGGAGAGGCTGAGCCGGCCGAGGCTGTTCTGCCAGCACATCCTCTTGACGGCCGCTGCCCCGCCGGCGGCCTCCTTGTTCTGCAGGGCAAAGGTGATGATCCTCGTCAGAGCCACCTGCATTGTCTTGTCGTCCATGTTGGCGAAGCACACCCTGAACCACCCTGGCTCCGAGCAGTGGAACGACGCGCCGGGAGAGACGTTGAGCTTCACGTCCTTGATGATCACCCTCCACAGCGCCGTCTCCGCCTCGAAGCTCTTCTCCTTCAACAGCCTCCTCAGGTCCATCCAAATAAACAAACCTCCATTGCTCTTCAAGCACCCTATGTTCACCTGCGCCAGGCCTCGGGTGAAGGCCCTGTGCCTGCGCGCCAGGCGATTCGCGCTCTCCGATATGAAGCCCCCCACGAACTCATCGTCCGACAGCATCCGGGCGATCAGGTGCTGTGTCTGGGTCGAGACCAGCCCGAAGCTCGACATTTTCCGAGCGATGCTCACCACGGTGTCGTTGTAGGAGTAGACAATCCCGAC
>JAYMTP010007384.1:0-11058 GCA_036897365.1 Geranium brycei | reverse complement strand
AATTGCTTTCACTGATAAAAAAATAAATAATATCTGTTAATAAAAGAAATATTATTATTATTATTAATTATTAAAGTTATATTTAATAATCATTATTATTATGGACCGTTCTAATTGATTAGACCAAATTTTAATTCTGGTTAAATATCGGTCCAAGTCAAACCAGGCTGAATTGATTTCAAATCAATTCAGGGGTATTTTTGTCTTTTTTAAAAAAATATTATGTTTTCCGTCTAAAATCTAACACCGTCTGGGTAAAGTGTAAAAAAATACAATGAACTGACCTTGAATTAAATTTTTTATTATAGCTGTAGTAAAGTGTAAAATTGGCCACTATAACATGGGTAAACTGTAATTAACCCATAACTACTAATAAATTTGTTACATGATAAAAATTGTTACACCAAATTTTTTAAAGTCTACAATGTTATACAGTGTCCCCGTGATCGGCCGATATACCGGTGATATATCGGTTTTTGCATGCTTTTCGAGACGAAACGACCGATATCGGTGAAAATACCGGTCAAACCCGGTTAACCCAACAAAATTCAAATGGATTCCGGTCTAACCGGTCCAAAGCAATTAATTTTGGTCTACTCCAACTTAAATCAATTAATTTCGGTTTTGTCCGATCTAATATGGTGTTATTCGGTCCATCTAATTAATTATGGTTTGAAATTTGGGTTAATAAATAACAAATAAAATGTCAAACCCCCATTCATTCATCTCTTTCAGTTTCACGTTTGAACTTTGAGTTTATTGACAAGTTTAAAATTAAAAATGATTAAATATAATTCATTTTGTTTTTAATGAATAATAAATATGAGTTATATATATAGTTATTTATTTATTACAAAACGCGTTCTGCCGCGATCTTCCTGCGATTTTTCTGTGATCTCCCTGAGTTTGTCAGATCTCCTTTTTTATCAGCGGGCCGATATATTCTCGCGATCCGATTTCCATAACCTTGATGTAATATGATAATTAAAGGGTTTTTTAGTAATTCCATAAAATTTGGAGGTCGTGTATAGGGGCGCTCAATCTTGATTAATTGGAACCGGTCCCTTGAATCAATAACCAAACCAGTGATGTCTGGTTTCGAGAAGTTAGAACCGAAGTCGGACCGAAAATGAGAAAAAACCGGTTGTTTGGTTAACTAGGAGTTTTAACCGGTATTTTGGTTTAACCAGAACCGGTTATATCATAAATACAATATTAAAAAGAAAATCAAATTTGAAACCCTAACTACTCGATCTCGTGGTAACAAAGGCGGCCAGATCTTAAACCCTAGCTACTCGATCTCGTGGCAACATCTCGATTGAGCATCCTTTCGCCGCGGCGCGAGATCAACTCACTTTGGCGCCTCCTCCAGTATGTTTCCCCCAACTATCCTACTTAGTTCGTCCTCGAATTGGTCCTTCAAGCCCTCTTCATCCCGATTCTCCACCAAATCCACTCCTCTTCCTCTAAATCGCACTCCGGAAGATCCGAGAAATACCTCGTATCAGGTTATAACTCGTGGGTTCCTGAGAGGTACGACGAGTTAATCGAAGCGCTCATTCAAGTTCTTGTCGATGCTTAATCGGAGGAGAGTCAGGACACCCTGAAGATTGGTTTTGGTTTATGGGTTTTGGAGATTTTTAGTTTGAAGAGGATAAAAGATAAATGGATGAGTTCGATTTTGAATGATAATGAGAGAGAGAGAGAGAGAGAGAGAGAGAGAGATGGTTGCATCGATGAGATAGAGGAATTGGATAAGTGGTTTTCTCTCATCAAAACCGGCCGGTTCGATTAACTGCGATTTCACATCGAAATCGAAAACTGAACCGGCTTGTATCAGTTTGAAGAAATTAAAATCGAAACCATCTCAGTCCGATTCTATGCAGTTCTGATCGATTTTCTGATTTTTAATTTAATTTGAACACTCTTAGTCATATGCTCCTCACGTGTCTTTTCTAATGTATATTATGTATTTTGCATTCTCTGTCTACTTTAATGGTCAGTGCAATGAAAGTTAAGACTTAAGAGATGTAATTATATCGCTTAAAAGTTAATTGTAGGAAGCTGTTAATCAAATTTAGTGGAGGTAGCAAATTGTAATTTCCAAAGTTGTAAATAACCTAAGAAACCTGCATTTGTATTGGAAGTAAAAGATGTCATAAAAATAGAACACATTCTCCCCCTCACAGCCACAGGCAGAAGTGAAGGAAGCTAGTGAGTGATGGCACCAACGGAGCTTCGCGCCTCCGAAAACCCTTCAAAGTGGCGATTCACATGGGAGGCTCAGTCTCACATCTCCACTCTCCGCCTCTTCCTCTTCGATTCTCACACCAATCCCTCCGCACAGTGCCACAATCTCTCTGTCCACTTACGCCTCTCCCACTCACTGCTTCTCGTCAATTGGTTCCAACAAGAGGCAGGTCAAGTGTCGCTCACAGTTCCGCTTCCTAGGGTTTTGCTCGATGACGACTCTCCGCTCACTTTCAGAGTCTTACAAGATCACATTGAGGTCAAGCTACTGCTCTTACTTCCGGTTGATCATCCTATTGTATCCAGTTTTGATTCGGTACTCAACTTATCTGGACTTCAACCTAATGGGGCATCAGATTTATCGAGCTCGCTCGTAGCAGAATCAGGTAAAGCTCGAGATGAACATTAGCTAATCTGAATTTTATGATTTGTTTAATTGTTTGCTCTTTGAATTTGCAATTTGTTAGGCGGACCTGAATCCTCGTGTTGCTCCTTTCAAGAAGATTTTTTTTTGTATCAAGATCCCAAAAACAAATTTCCTCAAGTGTTTCCTTCATAAATAAACATGGGTAACATGATAATATAATGTGGTTGCGAACATATGAAATTATTGGTTGTATGTGGGAAAGGAGATATTATTATTCCTGTTGTATGTATGTTTCTTGTGTTGTAGGATTTGGACATAAATGCCACTAGCATATCTTCCAAAAACGTTGTATTGTTATTAGTAGAATGTGAATGAGTGTACTTTTTTTCCTTTGTAACCAACGTAAGTTGAGACAAGTGGTAAGGAACTATCTTCTAACTAGGCGAGGCCCTGAGTTTGAATTTTGGTACAAACAGTTATATCAGGATTTTCCTGATTATTGCTGATACAAAAAATATCTTTTCCATTTCTAATAATTAACTATTTACCTTCTCATGAATCAACTTTCAGAGTGTTTCTTATTTCATTTTATTGTGGATGTTCTGTTTCAGAAGTAAAGAGTTTAGCATCCACTGAAGGAGTACATTTTTTCTGCAAAAATTGCTCTTTTAAGCTCACTAAATATCCCCTCAGGTAACTATTTTGTTCTTGCTGATTAGTTCATTCAATTTTTGCCCTCTATCATTCTAAGAATATATCAAAATGTGTTATTTGAATTGTTTATATATATATAATTGTTCTTTTCTTTTGAAGGAATATTAATTGTTCTTGTTTCTTCTCATATGTTATTTTCTCTGATGAAGGCAGAAATTATAACATATAGAATATTATCACCTACACAAATTGAAAGCTATACATATTACATTGTATAGTGCAGTCGTCAGGTTTCAAGATAATCCAGCTGACCAGTCTTCCTGTTAGTCATCAGTTACGTCCCAGAGTTATTTTCTTACAGGTTATATGTAAAAAAACTCAATTTCTAAATATATTATCTAGATACCAATGCCATGTCTTAATGCTAACATTACTAATAAGAATAACGGTGAAAGGTGATAATGAATCATAGGAGAAATTGTCTGATCAAGTGTGGCAATGTTATTGTTAGAACTTAGACGATACCGGCATTATTACAAAGTTTAATGCATTACAATGCCATGAAGTTATGTAGTAAGTGTTATAACTTACTCTTCCCTAAAGTTTCGTGAGGGGGGTTGATGAAGTAAGTCGCAAAGTGCCCATTCCAAGCTCCCACATCCACTATATCTCAAGGGAAACCGTCTATCAGGTTAACCTTTGATTTAGTCATGGAACCTGGCCCATTATATATAGTCCGATTATTAAATTCTACAGCAAGTCGCATTTTAAGTAATTGAAATATCAAATATCTAAAACCTTTTAGCCTTGAATATGCATGTGCATGAGTGAATCTGTTGGCCAACTATATATGTATATTTCCATTTTTCTTATACAATTTGAATTCATACATGTAGAGATTTTGTTGAAATGCCATCAGTCAATTGGCGAGAGGTAGCTGACAACTGGTTTGGAGCGTGCTGTTGTTCATTTGGAGGTATAAGTGAAAAGATGGTCAATACATATGCTGGAAACTATACATGTGTAAAAGGTTTATGCATGTTGAATTCTTCAACTGTTACTCTTTGCAAAGATGATGTTGTGGATTGTGAATTTCCTGACGAGAATAGAAGTGGAGAATATGGCCCTGGACCAGATTTACACAGTGGCGATAGCTTAAGTGAAGCTGCAGTAAATATGAGAAGTAATCATGGAACAGCCACGTGCCGTAGTAATTCGCGTGATGGAATGCGTGATTTAATTGAGAATTTTGAGTCCACGCATCTTAAGGATGAAAACCTTGCTTCGAAGCATGAGTTCAAAATCACTGAGGGAGAGCCTAATAACAACGAATTATTTAGTACTTCACCACTGTCAGAATTTTCTGAAAATTTAGCTTCAACTCCTGAATGTTGTGTTCACATAACTCATATTACTGAAGATTGCCTTCATGATGTCTCCAAGACTTCCCAGACTAAAACTACGGTGCTCCTAGAAAATCAGAAGTCATTTCTTAATGGCTTTCTTGGGGATGCTTTTATGGCTAGATCCTCTAATCTTTCAGCAGATGTTGAATGGACTGAATTTGTTTGTCCTCAGTGCTCATCTCTTCTTGGAGCCTACCCTACTAGTTGTAATGCTTCCGCGCCTCTAGACGGTGGAGTTCGATTATATAAATGCTATATCACTTGTCTGCCAATTAATCAATCAGAAGACTTGTTCAGGTAAGTAGATAGTGATCAATAACTTTTGTCCCCATATACGTGCATTGTAATGCTAATAATATAACATTATTTTCTCTCAAGCATATATCTGTACCTGTCTCAAGTTAGTATGCTCGTCTTGGTCAATGATTTGGGGATGGGAAGGTACGGTTGTGGTAAAATATGTAATTGAGACAAGCTTTGGAGCTGTCCATCTACTAGATTAACATGGGTTCTATTCCGTTGTCTACTAGATTAACATGGCTTCTGTGCAGAATCAGATTATTGATACATTCTATGTTTTTCACTTTTGTCTTTCTGTTGGCCTTACAGCTGATTCATGTTTTTAAATAAGAAATATAATGTTAAAAAGAACAGGTTTTTGAAAATTTTGTGCAGTAGGTTTGTGATATACAATGTACAAAATTAGAAAAGAAAAGTATGCTATCATTGTTAAGTATTAATGATAGGTTGAATATATGCATGTGTATGATACACTTGAGTAGTGTATCAGGTGATATGAGATAGATATAGAACAAAAGGGAGAGGTTTTATTGAATAATTCCAGGTAATTCGAGAGACCTGGTTTCTCTCCAGCCTAGGGCTCAATTACAATATAATTCTCTGATAATAACCCTATGCTGCTCTACCCTTTTTATACTACTCCAACTCGACTAACAAGGAAAGACAAATAGGAAAGACAACAAAAGAGAAAAAACTTGTCAGGCAAGTTAGCTTGTCCCGCAAGACTTTGCTTGGCTGTCTTAATTTATTGGCTCAGGGCCCACCAGCCCTTTCCTGTTCCTTCTTGAATATTTAATGTGAGTGGGCCGTGCATCAGTGTACTCTATCAAAAGAGCAGAAAATGCGATATTGATTAAGTAATTGCTTCGTTGTGGACAGGAAATATACCCTGGAAAGAATATTTACAGATCAAATGCTGGAAAGTGCAGCGGATGAATTAACATTTCGTACTCTGATCAGGGATCTGACTACTAAATCTCCCCGTCTTGAAATTGTTGTGTTAAATCCGAATTCTTGGTGCTGTACTGGCTATTGTTTGGGTTCATTGGAGACTACAAAATCAGGTTCAAAGCTAGATCTGCACCCTGTTGTCAAGGTGTTGTTTTCTGATTGCCGCAACTATGCGGAATCTCAGTTGAGGTTAGTTTTCAATGGATCTAATTGTCTGTCATGTTTCCTCAAATATTTTCTAATGACTAAAGTCTAAAGAGAATTCAAAGTATTCTTCAAGTGTCTAAGAAAAGGCACAAATGATTTGTTCAAAATTCTACTGTTTAGTATTTGTTATTTGCAAGATTTGAGTGGTCTCATAAATAATTTTGTATTAATTTATTTGTGTATGATGATGGATGTTTACACAGGAGAATAGAAGATTCATTGAGAGAGAATGTGCCTGATGAAGTTTTCATGCTGGAACGGCAGATAGAAAAAGTTATTGAAGTGCTTGTGTCAGCAAAAGATATGCTTCCACCTTCATGCACCGCCCTTCAGGGTTTACATTTATCATCCATGAAGCGATAATGGTGATCTTCTGTTAAAGCGAAGAGATGTCTCATACCCACATTGATGTTACAGCTCATGAACTCCATTTCTTGTGTAAGCTATGTATGAAGTTAAGGTATTTCCTGGTCTTGCTGCTCAGTAAGATGATCCTTATTTCACCAACTGATTAGTCAATGAAAGCTAGTTTTCACAATCCATGATCTTTTGTTTTAGCTGTAATGCTGATTCAGGCAACATTATGTTGTTGCAATGTGTCTTGTCATGATTTATTATGTGCATCCACAGGTTTCAAACAGTTTTGCACTGGACTGCAATTAAACATGTTTTTTTTGACATAGTTGAATGGAACTTGCTTTCTATATTTGAGTGGAGCTACGCAAATGTGTAGAGTACAAACTCTTTAATTTTTGTTGATTGAACTGTACATGACAGTATGATGCAAAAGACTGGATTTACTTGTCACAGGTGGACAACAAACGTTAGATAGTTTTCAACAGTCTAATCTAATCCTCGAAAGATACGTATACAAAATAATCTGATAGAGATAATATTTGTACACTCTAAAGTCCAAGCAGCTTACACGTTGCACCTACATGTCAAGTGGCAGCAGTGGTGTGGCACACCACCTCTGTTTCTCTTATATAAAAGCTCCCCACTCGGACATTCTCAAGCCTATCTATCATCATATCAGTATCCTCAAAAAGAACTGGGTTTGGTTTTCAGGGGGAAGATGGCAAATTTTCAGAATCAGTATGGTGGCGTCGGCAAGCCGATCCGCACAGACGATGAGTATGGGAACCCAGGTGGAGTACACACTGATGAATATGGGAACCCAACTC
Organism: Geranium brycei; assembly: GCA_036897365.1. Classification (NCBI taxonomy): domain Eukaryota; kingdom Viridiplantae; phylum Streptophyta; class Magnoliopsida; order Geraniales; family Geraniaceae; genus Geranium; species Geranium brycei. Next base: position 3,739 of record JAYMTP010007384.1, on the reverse strand, counting down.
GAGTGTACACTGATGAATATGGGAACTCAGCTCGAGTACTCACTGATGAGTATGAGTATGGGAACCCAGCTCGAGTACTCACTGATGAGTATGGGAACCCAATCCGTCATACTGGTACCAGTATTGGTACTGCTGCTGCTGCTGCTGCTGCTATAGGTGGTTATGGTAGGCCAAGTGTGATGGACTATGACCAAGGACTAGGAGGAGGAGGAGGACATGGCGTTCTTCATCGCTCTGGTTCCAGTTCTAGCTCTGTAAGTTGTTTCTCTTTTCATATATATGTATATATGGTTCAGATGTTTCTTCTGGAATGACATGATATGTAATATGTGTTTAGTCAGAGGATGACGGGCAAGGAGGGAGGAGGAAGAAGGGGCTCGAGGAGAAGATAAAGGAGAAATTGCCTGGTGGCCACAAGGACGATCAAGCTCAGTATGGTTATGGGAGTGGTGCTACTTACGGCACAGCGGGTGGTTATGGGAGTGGAGCCACGTCTGGTGGTGAGTATGATGGGCAACCCCATGAGAAGAAGGGTATTATTGACAAGATCAAGGACAAGCTTCCCGGAATGCATTAGAATTAGATAGTAATATTACTATATATGTATGCTCTGTCTCATGTATGTAGCTTAGGTGTTTATATATGCATGCATAACAACTTATATTATATGAGCTCTGTTCAAGTGGCGATGTCATTTTCCCTCAAGTTTCTCTACTCTATTTATGCACTAAACTTATCTTGGGGAGAGGACATTTAAACTTCATGTTTTTAACTTTGGTACTGGTAGATTTCAATACTAACAAACTAGTTTGATACACCTAAAATTTTGCTTTTGTGACTTTAATACATTCAAGCTTCAAATTATTTTTTTTGCACTTATTTTATTAAAATTTTATCTACGCGCCTAACTTACACACTTAACTTATTAAAACACACTTAACTTATTAAAACTTTATCCGTTCATAAACAAACTTAAAATTTTGTTTCTAAAGACACAAATTTTAGAAACAAATTTTGGTTTGTCTTCTTGTTTTAACAAGACAACACGTCAATTAAACAGTGTAATTTTCAGCACTTTAAAAGATCATGAATATTAACTATCACAAATCGCAAAATCGAACTATCAAGTATGAAGTCAATTATCGGAAACAAGAACAAGTAGTATTCAATCAATTCCTAACAACCACGGCTTTTGCCATTACAAAGCTCAAACAACCATCACTCATGCATATATATTATGTGGTCTGTGTTAAAATACCTTCACCGTCTCTCGACATTGGTGACAACGTCTTGGAATTAGCTATCCTCTCGAGATTTTATTATTAATTACTTGACGGCTCGAATGCACAACAATTTTTTGACCAAAAGATGAGTTCTAGGAACCGACCTCTCGATTCTACTTGGGTCAACTGTTTCAAGCTCCTCTTGGAGTCGAACCACGATAAGAGATTATATAATAAGTAATCAAAGTTAGCATATAACATGAAGCACAAAATAAAATCACATAAACTTGCATATATTGATAAAAAGTCTAAACTTTAGATTACCAAATAAAACCCATAAAATCTAGCACCCATTATTTAGGATATTTAGCCCCAAATCATGGTGCTCAAGTCAATAAACATCATAGAATGAAGGAAATATAAATAAGGAAACAAGATGTGCAAACATAAGCCCATGATGGGCTTAGATGCTCTCTAAATGCTTCCAATCCTTCTTTTTGTGGTGTCTTGTGGTTGCCTTGGTGAAATATTGAAGTGGATGATGAAAGAAGGCTTGGATCTTCAAGAAAATGCAAAAGGATAAGGATTTGTTGTGGAAAATGGTGGTGGATGGTGGATTGAGAGCTCCCTCAAGCAATGAAACAATGTTGGAGCTCTTTAAAGGTGAAGTGAAAACAAGGAATGAAGTGTGGTTTGCATGCCTTAAATACTCTTCTTCTTTTTCTGTTGTGATACGACGCACGTCATACTCTCAATTTTGTTGTGATGTGTGTGGGCAGCTGAGCGTCACAACTCTCTGCCTTGCTGTGACACTTTCTCTCTCATGTGACGCGCGTCACCTGTCCTGCGTCACAGCTCACTGTCCTGCCTTGACACACGTCTATCCTCGCAGTGACGTGCGTCCAGTTCTGTGACGCGCGTCCAGTTCTGTGACGCGCGTCACATCCTCTGCTGCGATTAGCTCCAATTTTCGCTCCAAATATCGCTCCAAACACACTTATAATCGCATAAAGGCAAGCCAGCAAAATTCACGCTAAAATGGCCTGAACGAGGCGAAACGGAGCTAAGATGTGAGACTTTTCGGGTTCGGAAAGGGAACGAAATGTCCCATATCAAAATTCGGGCAAATAGCACATAAACCCCCTTAACTAGACATTGTTTGCACTTGTACCCCATTAACTAATAACTTAATTTTTAACCCCCTTAAGTATTTTGTTATCTCACTTAGTTGAACAACGTTAGTTTTGTGTTAAAAAGACAACTTTGCCCTTAATATTTTATCAAATTTTCAAATAATTTCAAATATTTGGTGTTAGTTAACGATAACACGCCAAGAGTTTCTCAAAACACTTGATCGATTTGATATATTTTGAGTAGAGACCCCAACATGGAGGTGGAACCCGAAGTGGTAATGACTAGGGGTGTAAACGAAGCAAATCGAGTCTCAATTCAGTTAGGCTCGACACGTGATAAATGTGTTTGACTTGACCTCGCCTTGGACTCGAACGAGGTTCCAGCTAAGCTCGAGCTCAGCTCGAATGAATATAGAGAAGCTCGAGCTTTGGTTCGCTTAATTTTTAATACAAATATTCATTAAAAGTTATAATTAGTATATAATAAAAATACATAATTTATTAAATACTAAACGAGTAAGCTCCAATAAAAAAATGAGTAAGCTTGAGATTTGCTCGACTCAATTTGGCTAATCTAATTTTATTGTAAATATTTATTAAAAGGTAAATGATATATTAATTAAATATTATGAGTTGTCTCGCGAGCCTATCGAGTCTTGAAATGTTAGGCTTGAGATTATCTCATTTATTAAACGAGTCCAACTTTGAGCTCGAATTTGGCTCGAACTCGATTATAACAAACCTGAAACGAAAATTTAACAAATCGAGAATGAGTAGCTCGTTAAAAACTTGACTCGTTTACAAATCTAGCCATGACCAAGATAGTTGTGAAGAGCATGGACCACCAGATGTCAACCATGTTATAAATTACTTAAACGAGACATAGAAGTTAAAAGCACTTGCCTAAATAACACAAACACGAGAAGGGGTGTAAACGAGCCGAATTGAGCCTTAATTACTTCACTTACTTTATGAACGAACCGGCCCTGGTGGGGTGGCATCATTGTAAGCCTTCTGGGCGAGTCGGCCGCGAAGAGAAAGAGGAGTAAAAGATCGATTGAAGGAATTTCTAGCATGGTATTGATTTATGCAGCTTTTGGAGATAGAAATAAAATGTAACCGACGCCGAGTATTTTTTGTTGTTGAAATTACTTTACTTCAGAATACAAAACAGTTATGTAAGTAGTGGATCAAATTAGAAAGCATTTTTCTAGTTTTATTTTAGTCTTATGTTCAATTTGAGATTGAATTCATGGTTTGTAGTTTTCTGCCATTTAAACAAAGAATCTGGATTGAAGGAGGATCCATGAATATTTTCAAGGGGGGGAGGGGATTTTATACTAAAAAATTAATAATAAAATAATTATTAAATTCATATAACAA
>JAYMTP010007383.1:0-11058 GCA_036897365.1 Geranium brycei | reverse complement strand
TGGCTCCTCCGGATAGACTAAAAGCTGATTCTGGTGCTGCCCTCCAATTGCGACGAGAGCTGCACTGGTTCAAGGTTAATTAACAACCTCTTCTTTGCTTTACATTGGTCTTAATTCTTATGGATAATTACAAAAACTGGCAGTATAATATCCCACTTTTGTAAGGAGCTGCAGTATAATTCGATAATTGGACCGTTTTGTCAAAATCTATTAAAGCCAACGGAAAATAGATCATGTGCAGGTCATATATGTTCTTTGTTTTAGAAAATGACGTAATTGCCCCTAGAACAAAAAATAATTTAAAAAATTATATGCAATTCTTTGATGATAATTTTATTTTTGTTTAAATATAAAGTTATTTATTTATTATTTTTTTACATGTAATTTTTCTTTATTTTTAAATTTGAATGGTATTTTCATCTTTTCATTTCATTTTTAACAGAGCAAAATTTTGCCTACTTCTCGACAATATTATTCTTCGTTCTATTTCCTGTAGGATTTCCTTTTAAAGTTGTTAAGCAGAGGAGCGAGCTATAGATGGTTACAGCTTTATGTTGCCTATTTTCTTTTGGATACAAAAAATCACGACTTTAGAATGTCCGGTAAGACAGTACTATTGGGAATATTTCTGAGGATGCATATTTGTTCTGTTAAGTATGGATGACCCTCCTGAGTTTTTCATATTCTCAAGGGACGGAAGGGAGAGACAATATTTCCTGTCAAACCCTCTCTTTTCACTGTTTCTGCATGTGTTTTCGTAGAACTCCACTTATTTTCTCTCCTTTGCCCTTTTGTGCAGCGACTATTGGACCTCTGCTTATAAAGGGTGCTTCGGAAATTTTGGCTGCCATGCTTGCCAATTGGCTGCCAAAGATCCAAAACATCTTTTTTACACGATATATTATTTTTTTAATCTACAAGAGTGACTATCTGAAGCATGTGTAAACTTAGATGGCGGTTGCATGGTCCCATTTTACCCACATTATTTGCATTTATTACTGTCTCTGTATGGGTTACATTATTTCGTACATGCATTTGACGGGTTGACATATTTATCATGTTAAGATTTGTGTGAAATTAAAAGCTTAGTGAAGGTAACATTTGGTTCAATTTTGAGATGAAAATTACCATCTTCAGTGGCTAGTCATAGCTGACTGCAAAGCTGCTTATTTTCTTTCTCCTGTTTTATAGTACCATTACAATGATGAGTGCAAAGAAATATAGCTTGTGCATTTAGGTTTCCCTTTGGTTGGAGCGTTTTCTGTGTTTAGTATGTCTGTTCAGTTGTCTATAGCCAGTATTTGGGTGAGTTTGATTTGTTTGGTATTCTGCTTGCTTAATGCTGATCATAAAATTTGTTGGTCCAGGTAAACCGATACTTTGATTATGATAATCCGCAGGGAACAGTGAATGAACTATGGCGTCTAGTCTCACAGAAGCCCCCCTTATTAAACTGATGATCAATCATGATAACCGTCTCGTAAAGAGGGATGTGACTGAACCAGACTGTTTCCGTCGCTGCTCAAACCAAACTGGTAGCATGACCGTGTTATAATTTGTTCCTCTTCCGCTACAATTCTCCATAAATTGTACCCTGCATGAACCTCGTCAGTTTTTCCGTAAACCAGACATGATTGAAGAATCCTGTCAGTGAGGGGAAGACCGAGGAACTGTTACCTTCATCTGATTCAGTTTATGCACCCTGTTGGCTGGAGGTAACCGTGCGCAATCCTGATCCCTCTGTAGAAGTTTTTTTCACAGCACAATCGCACAACTTTCCAAGTTGTAAGTGTGATGCATAAATATTTGTAGATTATATATTATTAGTTTTAACTTGATAAGAGCATATGTTATAGGAATGCCGAATTTGATTACTTGAGATCATGTAATTTGATTTGTACATGGAAGGTAATAAAATGTTGGCTTTGATTCTTTATCTCCGGTCTTTGTTTTGTTTTATTTTATTTTTAATTCAGGCCATGGTAGATTTGTTGAAGGATCTCTGCTCTTTCTTGGTTTATTAACACTCATCCAGTAGTAGAGCCATATAACCAACAAAATCATGTCAACTGGTTTCAAGAAATGTGCGTGTTTCAGAGTGTGATCACTGTCATGCTCAGCTCTTCATTCCAGTATATCAATTCAGTTCTTCTTTATCTGATATAAGTATAACCGATAATACTTTACTACATATTTAATAAAAACAGAAACATATCAATTGTCTGGGTGGTGTAGTTGGTTATCATGTTAGTCTCACACACTAAAGGTCCCCAGTTCGAACCTGGGCTTAGACATAAATTTTTTCCTATTTTTAAGGAATAATTCCAGGTAGCTACTCCTAGCTATGATTAATACAACGAGATTAATACAAGAGATAATTCGAGTAGTATTGCTGTACTCCTAGAATTTTTTTTTTCCAGCTGACTACGCCTAACATGTGTAAAATTTTCACTTTGCACTTTCCGTCCAATTCTATTAGTTTTTAACATTTTTGACATGTAAAATGACTAAACTACCCTTAAGGGGCAAATGAATTATTAAAATTGAATTAAAAAGACTAAAATAGTCTCGCATATTCTTCTAATTTTCAAACATGTGACATCTATTCTTTTTTTTTTCATACACACTCTTACCTCTCTTCTCATTCTCTCACTCCAGACGAATTTGATCGGTTTTCACTAATTTAATTGTTACATTTGCTTTTTGTTTACTTAAATCAAACTTGATTTGCTTATTTCCTTATTGTTTTTGTTTCGATTTGGATTGCACCCAAAAAAAAGAGACGAAACGAAGAAGATGAGATTTTGCTACAGCTTTCAACCATCAATGACTCTCTGGTTATCAAAACTTGAGGCTTGAGCTTCTTCATGGTATTTACCAGATTTTTATTTCCTCTCAATTTGGTACAATTTCATCAAAATCGCTTCTTTCTCAGCTCTTCTGATTCGGAAGCTTCCCAATTTATTCATTTCTTCTTCGATTGCAATTTGAAGGTTTTGGGATTCAGCAGGAACAAGGAGCTTGAAGCTTGAACCAAACCCATCTGGTTTTGCAGTTTCAATCATGGATTTGCTCAGTGTGAACTGTTGGTGTGCCAAAACGACGATTGCCTCAAAAACCCACATGCCCTTTGGAAGCTCTCTGAGTGAGTCTCTGACCAAGCTTGAATTTTTTAGAATGACCCATAATTTCAATTTCCATTTTTGGGGTTTTTGTTGATTTAGTTTTGCTTCTTGTTTGATGGTACAAAACTTGTCATGTTTGCTTAGGTTTGAGCTTCATTGGGATTAATGGTGCCAAAAACAAGGTACCCACCAAAATTTAATACTTTTCAGTTTATGGATTCATAGAACTGAGAATTATAGTTGGTTGATGTTGAATCAGTGCTCAAGTTTGGTGTTGTAGGGATTTAGGTTAGATGTATGGGCATTGGCGAGAAGGAGAAATTCGAGAGAGAGAGAGAGAGAGAGGGGGTGAAGAGAAAGAATGGGTGGCATATCTTTGAAAATTAGAAGTATAGGTGAGAGCATTTTAGTTTTTTCAATCCAATTTTAATAACTCATTTAACCCTTAAAAATATTTTAATCATTTCACATGTCAAAAATGTTAAAAACTAACAGAATTGGACGGAAAGTGCAAAGTGAAAATTTTACACATCTTAGGCGTAGTCAGCTGGAAAAAAAAATTCTAGGAGTACTCACCTGAAAAACAGCAATATCTAGATGTAACCACCTGGAATTATCCCTTGTACTAATCATAGCATTCTCTGCTTCAACCGTTGTATTAATCATAGCATGCAGTTCTAGAGTGTTGCTGCTGGTACTGGTAATATATATCAGCCAGGTCTAAAAATCATTACATCAACGAATAGGAAACAGAAAAGTTGGCAAATAGCATGCATGGCTTCTACATTATGCCAAAACTTGTATTCATGTTCCGTACATAGAGTACACAAATGTGTAATTATAACGATAATTTACCCCCTTCTCTTTCACGTAGCTGGCTTTCTCTCCATCTACTTGTACGATATTGGACCGGACCTCGACACTGCAAACCTTGGTAACGGACTGGGACCCATGCTACCTGAAGTTGAGCCCTCGCCATGCCTCACTTTACGCCCCGAGTTGTAATCTAATGGACCAGATCCACGAATGTTCCTGTTTCTGCTTCTCATGTTCCCAGTATCTGCATCATAGATGTTCTCCTGGCTATGAGAAGACGATCCTTTAAAATGACCCGAATCAATTGCGCTATACAGAGGAGTTGAGTCACCACGAGGTCGTAACCCAGGAGATGCATGAGACAATGAAATTGCTGGCGAATGCTGGGGCGATGCGGTCAGTAATGCCAGAGGTGTATACGGGGAACTTCCATAGTACTGGCTGTACATTGATCGGAGAATGGCATAGGGAATGTGAGGTTCAAGGGTGCTTCTTGGAAGGAATGGTGAAATCTCACAAAGTTGGTCCAGGAAGATGATCTTTGCAACAAGATTTGATCTGATAAGAAAAGTAGAAACACAAGGTGATTTAATTACTAGTAGTCTGTAATACTCTACTAGCAAAGAATAATCAACCAACATGAGTAGGGCCAAGTGGTAAGGAGTTCACTTCTCCATAGGCGAGGTCCTAAATTTGAATCTTAGTACATAAAAATAAAACAAAATAATCAAGTGATATACGGAAGTGGTTGTTTGCGTGTATGGGAGCAGGAGTAGTAAAGGTAGCCCTAAATTATTAGTAACCTGAAATATTCTACTAGCAAATATTTGATCACTTTACCTGCTGGTTTCACAAGAATCTAACGCAATTCCTGCAGAAAATTTGACAAAAAGCTGCATTGCAGACTTAATGCTCGATTCAGCTGACAAATGGCCTTGTGCGTCAGGATCAGAACCAGCATCAGCGTGACCATTTGATAGAGAGTTCTTCTGTTGATGTTCACGTTCGAGTCTGACATACTCACTTCCTGCAATCACGGCATTTATGCACCTGCATACGAAAGTCAGTCAAGAATGAGTGAACATTGTTGAAACGAGGAATATTCAGTTTTAAAATCCCTTCCCTATATAGGTAGTCAATGTACAGAAAATCCATAGCTCAGCAAAATAGCCCAGTCTAGAGCTCTAAAATGAAAGAAACCGACAGACAGTTAAAATATGCCCATGTAATATCCATTACATGTGCCAGATCCTTTTTGGCATATGAAGGATCATAATTCAGTTCTCAATATATGTAAACGTACACCCAACATATGTTAACCAAGTTGATGACGAAGTGAAGCTACCTCCCTGAAACATCTACTGGAGGTGTCTGGATTATTTTCACATTCAATAGACTATCAATCATTCCTAAACTAAATTTTAAACAGAGGGAATTCAACTAAAAAGTAGTCTAAATAACAGTTTGGTAAATTTACTAGTCAAAATGCAGTGAAATGACTCGTCTATATCTTCAACATGCATGTGTATGATACTATTGATGTTTGACAAAACATGTACCGCATTTTCTTTATCCCATTTCAAATTTATAAGTGAGTTCCAACCTTGCTAAGCAATGAATATTGTTGTTGAAACCTCCAATGTCAACATTGAAGGCAGTCGTGTTCCAGATATTGGAAGTCATGAATGTTGCAAATAAATATGGCAACAAGCTCCATGAACCATCATTTGCACCACCAACTGCATCCATGATTGATCTCACCCACTCGGAATCATGATCGATTACCACACCAATGTTGTTTGCCACACTCCTCATCCTCCTCACTTCCTTACCATCAGTTACTTCATAAGGTATATGCTTAACTACCCCAGAAAGTAACGAATGAATTAGAGGAGCACCTTCTTCAAGCACAGCTCCAGCAGCTTCAGCTAGAAGCCGATCAAAGGCCAAGGCTTGTCCTGCCTGAATGCAAAAGCCAATAATTGTGTCCATATCAACAATTTGTCTCACGCATGCATCTCTTTCTATTCGGTCACCAGAATGCATGCTGCTGGCAACTGCCTCTAGGATTTCACGGTTTGACCGCAATGATGTGTCGATGCAATTCAGAAGTGCAGCTGTATGTTCTTTCATCATTCTGTCTAGTCTATCAACTCCATAGCCACCAAAAATATGAACAAAAGCTTGCAACTCTCTTAGATCAGTGACTGACTCGGCAAAATACCCACCAACAGGCCTCGAGCTTTTGAAGCATCTGTGAAGTGGTGCAAACAGAATTCCAGCTCCCGATGCATCATTGACAATGTTTTCCAAATACCAGTTACATACAGCTTCAGTGGCTGATCCCGTATTTTGCTCAGCTGGTTTTTCAAATAAGTGCAAGGATGAAACTGGTCCTGAGAATGTCTCCGTGAGTAAAACTTCTCGAATACCTTGGGTTAGGTCCATACTGATATGCTGCTCAGCTAGATGGATTATGCTTATGTGTCTTTTAATCAGTGATTCCAGAACAGAGGGCCGCTGAAGATCATTATCGGTTTTCAGTACTGCAAGCAATCGCCTTCTGAAGTTCCCGAGAATGCATTCTCTCATGTACTGCATGTAATAATTTTCATGTTTATATTGAAGAAAACTCTCAGATATAGATGATTTATGTGCTTCCTTATCATAACATATCATACTAGTTGCAAGTCTTACATACATGAAGCATGGATTACACTCCAAAAGGAAATATATTTAAAAAAATGTCCAATCGGGTTTTGCTTTATTTTATTTTTTTACCTTTGATTCCACTGATTGTACCTACATTCTGAAGATTGAAAGCATACAAGAAACTAGACATAAATGAACATACATCATATACCAATGTAGATGGTAAACCTACCTCCCTCAGAACAAAAACATGGTTCAGAACACATATAGGCTCCATATCATTCAAAATGGAGCACAAATTGGTCAACCTCTGCATAGCAGCTTCTAACCTGGCATCGACACAAAACTAGTAAGAGCACACACGCACACAGAAAGAACGCAGAAAGAGAGAGAGAGAGTCTCACATTTTTATTGAATTATTATTTTCAGGATAGCTCTCATGACCAGGCAAAGGAAAACCAACTACGCCCTTAGGAGATTTTGCTGAAGGAACTGAAGCTCTTGATGTGTAATTCATAAACAAGGCTGCTTGTTCAGGGAGAAGCTGCAGTCACTCAGAATATTAATTTTACAGAAACACAAATAACTACAAGATACTTCTCCTTCTCATGCAATAAAATCCTAAGCTTATAAAAAAACTAACTACAAGATTTACTCATGACTCAGAAGATGGCATTAACACAAGAACCTGAGTCTCTAGAGCGCCAAATCCTCCTTCAGAATCAAGAATATTGATTAACCCTTCCAATCCTCCCATAATGGATTCAATTAGAGACTCAACGTAGAGCACTGCATCTCGGCCAATTTTAGTTACCTGCTCGCAATAAGAAATCATGGTCAGTTACCAACTTTCTGCTTGCATTTTCAACCTGAAGAAGGGGAATGTTGAAGATGACATATATAACCACATCTAATTTCAAGAACCATCCAACAATATGCTATACAACATCATGTCATGGCATGTGGTTGTCCCTTTCAGAAATGTGCATCTTTAGCATAATATAGTCAGAAAAGGCAAAGGAGTTGCATTATAATTTACCTCTTCTGGAACTATTGAAGAAGCACATTCTGGAAAACTGCTAGCAACACCAAGCCATGCACAACAATGCTGAGGACGTCCTTCTGGTCCAAACATAGTGTTCCTGAAGACCTATCATAACACTAAGCTTAGATCATAGCTATATGAAGAGGCATAAATTGCATGATAGAAAAAGAGGTGACTATCAGTAACGAGAATTAAAGCAAGAACTTACTGCTGTAAGGTGTTGGTGGTAGAAATAAAGTTTCTTAAGACTACCATGCTTTGATAATTGAGATTCAAGTTCATCAACACACCTGCAGCGAAGAAAATAAATATATAATTATCAGACTTCTCTTCACTGAATTGTATGCGTCAGATGCTGAAGTTGATGCATTTAAAGGATTCAATCAAATTTTATGAAAAACACCAAGGTGGGTGCAGGACTCAGATGAGTGACATTAGGTTCTAGTTCAGGCAGGTTGCAAGATGCATCAAAAACCACTACCCTGCTCACCACCCTATAACTTCCTGGGATAAAAGCACAAGTGTACACACACACAGAGGACACTCATAGTTAAGCATGAAACTACCCCCCACCGGTTTAATTAATATAAGAATAATTAGATCCTCTGTGTCAATGAATTCACCACAAATCAAGCAACTATAGGAAATTTAAGGGAGATGACAAGTACCCACTCCCAGGTCCATAATTATATTGTTACAATGTAAAAGGGTGGGAAAAGAGCAGAGAGATGCACCTGGACCAATTGAATGCAGCATTTCCCTCAGATAATAATCCCTCTTTCCCAGTGGAGACAGTAGCCTTCTCCAAATGTCTTATGTTTATAGAAGATCGAGCAGAAGTGACAATCATCAGTATCGACAGCCAATCCTTGCGGAAGTCCTGAATAGTAACCACAAATCAATATACTACTGCCAAAATACTGGTGAAGTCTCTGATATTGAAGCGTGATATACAATAATCACAAAGAAAACAACATGACTGATTCAAGCTGCTTAAATTGAAAATAAAGTTTATACTTCAGTATTGAAGAGAGCAAATATTCGTGATTTAGGGTATATTTTTACATGGAATATTCTCATTTACAATGCATAATCTATGTTCCTTTAATCTCCAGCTCCAATCATGCTTACTTTTTCTTTCCTTCATCTATAATGTTTAGGCACCACAGGACAACTTTCAGTGTTCATACTGAAATAACATGGTCCTATGCTTTGTATGATCCCCTTGGCAAAGTTGTCTTCCCAGATCCCACATGACACAAGTTTATCATCATCCCTCTTTTTTTTCTTTTTTTTTGATAAGCTGAAGATTGTCATCATCCCTCTCAATTGAACTTTCTACAAATCGGCTAGCAACACATATCAAACCGGACAATTTATGAGGAAAACCAACTCTCTTTTATCTCGTCTTTATAGTCTTGATGCGTTCAAGTCATGTTGATTGAAACAAATCATGCCTACAAAGCTGTAAGCATTTTCATGCCATCAGAGAATATTTCCATATTAACTAGTGCTCACTGGACATTATTTGGGTGGAACAATGAAGTATGATACTTTTCACAGTTAAGGCAAACTGTATACTGTAAAGTGTTTTATAGCTACTGTTGTCATCCTTAGGCTGCATTAACACAGTGAATTTCAATGAAATGCCTACGTCTATATAAGTGAGTTCTCAAGTTTGAATCTTCATGCATACAATTGTTGATCAAATATAAATTTCTTACCGATAAATCGCATGTGATGGCAGAAATATTTTCACCCTGTGGTTTCGGTATGTTTTCTAGATGCTGGACAATTTTTTGAAGAAGTCCTTTCAAACTGGAATCCAGGTCAAGTGCCACCATTCCTGGAGAACCCAGCAAAAAACGTATTCTTCCAGAACAAGAAGAAAGATATGATAATGCATAACCTCGAATCGCTGCACAAAAGTATGAGAAATGGTCAAGCTGAAGTTCATCAGCAAAGAAACTTCCATTGCATGGCATAATATCTAGCTTCCAATAAGAGAACTTGACAACAAATGTTTGTGCTCATACATATAAAGAACAATATTACATTCAGGTTAACTGTTATAACGTTGGCAAATCATCCAACGGCGTAACTCAATTTGGATGACTAACCTGCAATATACTTGCGCACCAAACTGCACAAATGATCCATTCCATCTAACAAGAACCCAACAGTTGGATCACTTGGATCCTGCAACCAAAATCATACCAGTCAAAGTTGAGCATTTCATAAGCATATTTCAAATTAACAGCTCATAATTTAATGTTATGAGATTTGAAGTGTAACTGAACTTACAATGTCAACTGGTGCAATTCTAGCAGATTTAGATTTTGAAGATGGAATTCCCACATGCTGAAAATACCAGAGGACCTCACACTGAGCTAAAGCCAAAGCAGAAAACACCATCTACAAGAAAATCATTAGCAAACCATCAGCTGCTGCTATAAATTAGTTAGGTTTCAAAACAATACGCAAATACATTGTCTTCTGCATTATAAAATGCAATGATAAATTGGCGCTCAAAGAATTCTGTAATGATGAGAAGAAAGATGGATAAATCAGAAATACACCATGCAACATTGAAGATGTGGGATAGAAACATAAAATGTGTGCATTTTTAAACTTCATCAAATTCTACACATTATAGAACTTTTAATATCAATGTCATTAAACAAAACATCCAGATTGTATCACTATATTGAAGAAAGAAGGTTTGGTACATTGAGTTCAGAAGAGTAAAGGAACAAAATATGGATGTACACCATCCATCTGAGGTAGTAATTTGTCAAAGTAGAAGTAAAAGGCCAAAATTGCAATACAACTGAAGGAAGACTTATATAGCTAATGCACGTACAACATTGATTCATTTAGAAGTTCACATTGACGGACTACCTGAATGTTTGGAGCCAATAAACTTGGCTGATCAGTAAAAAAAAGCACCATTCTTCCGATCTCTTGCTTCAGTAATATCCTTCTTTCACGGTGTATAGCATCACAGGATAGTAGTGCTTGCTCGTGCACTTCACTGCAATTAACAGTTCAACACATCATATTGAGTTCAAAAATGAACATTTAACATATTGTGTAAAACAAAGATTTAATAAAAATATTGAAAATCTAGCAAATGATCAGTAGTGCCTGTCACCTTAACTGGTTTTGAAGGGACCATGTGTCAGTATCAAGGTTCTAAAAAACGTTAGGCGCTAGTCGGACGGACAACACCCTGAGAGGATTAACCGGGGATTAATCGGGATTAAACGCGATTAATCGGATTTGTATTTTTGTATTTTTTTTATTTATTTTTAATATAAAATGAATTATACTATATCAAAATAAATGTTTTATATATAAAAAAATCAACTATAACAATCTTTCTGAGACAATCTAAAATAGTGATAAGGGGTCACAATA
>JAYMTP010007382.1:0-11059 GCA_036897365.1 Geranium brycei | reverse complement strand
AATGGTGCCAACTTGTCAGCCACGACATATGTGCCACCACAGTGCGCCTTTAGGTCTCGAGCAAAGGGCGCGATCAGACAAGTAATATAAGCGGTAATTATCCGAGACGAATTCTACAGGGATCAAATAGGGGTCCGTACTCAGAAAATTTGTATTTCAACTTGTGTAAAAGGTATTTAAATTGCGCAAATTTTGGTTCGTGAGTGAATATTGTTCAAGAATTGTATCAGTACATAATGAACTAAATTAATCAATTCGAATTGCAACGATGAGCAAGGGAAATGAGATGAATGAGCTCCACAATTAACTAGCAACCACATGTGCTAGACCGAAGGCTTTCGCCAATCCAAGTAAAAATTAAAAATTGATCAAACATGCATTATGTTTAGTTTATGTTTTAATTATGTTATCTATCTCTTGACATTGGATAACACCTAATATCCGATTAATAGACCCTCTCGAAAATTATAATTAATCGTCAATTGTTTTAAATTTAATAATTTTCGAACCAAGAAGAAGGCTTTAGGAGATCGATCTCTCACAATCTACTTAATTCCACCTTTAATCCCACCTCTGGGTGTCGATGATCATACGAAGAATCTGTCTGATCGGATGACCAAGAATAATAGACGAGTGGCCAATACAAAGGACTCAAATATTATCACCCTTATATGAACATTACAAACTTAATGATACTTTGAGAAAATACAAATTGAACTATTTATCCAACAATATATATGTACCAACACTATACTTTGAGTTCCTACATTTCATGCTACTTACAATTAAGAGTGGGTTCTAAGTTCACGTGAACATTGTGTAAATATAATAAGTCAGTTATTATTCTAGAAACAATAAAAACAAAATTAAGGTCAAAAGAACAAAATAAAACTTTAGAAACATACTCATAGGTTACTAACATTAGGCTTTAACCTCTTGGAAATTGAAACTAGTTTTGAATCACACATATTATTCAATTTTATTGTCCATGGCTCTACTTAAATTCAGGCTCACAGTACCGCGATGTCGGACGCGCATATGGTATACCCAAACCTCCAACAAAAGCGCACATATATATTATTCGGATAAGGAACGAAGAATAACACAATATAAACCTATATATATGAAAGTTACAAACTATCCATAACAAATTTCGTGCTACTTTCGATATATAATAGTTGAATATTGAGACGAACAAGACATATAACTCGATTCTAATTAAAAACAAGTTTAGATGATTCGAAAAATATGCATATATCAATTATTATTATTCTAGAAACAATATATATTAAGACAAAAGAAAGGTCAGTCAGAATATAACTTTAGAAAATACTCACAAGTTACTAATAACATTTGTGTTGAGTCCCTTGGTAATTGAAACAAGGTCCCAATATTATTTAGTTGCATACACCTTAGACCATGCCACCGCAATGCATTAATTGGTTAGTTAAATTTAGGACGCAAAGGTTTAGTATATGAACTGAAAAAAGAAACAGTGTTCTAGAAGGCGGAGAAAAAAGGGACGTCCATCCAAACATTTCAATTAAACAATTCACTTTTTTTATTTTCTTTTTCATTTTGGGTGATTAACTTTCGAAAAATAAGGAAGAAAATGAATCCAAACAGGTAAGTGGCTGAAATGTGTACGTCATTACTGAGATCAAAACTTGCTAAATTTGATATTGTTTATATCTATATATAGCTAGTGTCTATTAATTTGTTGTGATATCAAAACTCATCACCAACTTTCTCTCTCTCTCTCATTCTCTCATTAGTTCATAATATTTTGATAATGCCGGGCGAATCCAGTACTAGTACTAGTACGGATAAGCAGAAGGTGTCGTTCTTCAAGCTGTTCACGTTCGCGGATCGGCTCGATGTGCTTCTCATCGCGCTAGGCACAATTGCCGCCATCGGAAATGGAGTCGCTCCCGCTATCCAGACCGTCATTTTCGGCACGCTCATCAACTCATTCGGTTCCACCAGCCAGAGCGACGTCGTCAGTTCTATCTCAAAGGTATCTATCAACTCATGTCGTTCTAGTACAGCTATGTTCACACGATTATCACTTAACTACAGCTAATTTCCAAACGTCTCATAAAACGTCAGTGACGTTTGTTTCTTCTCATTTTCAGTACAGAAAAGACTAAAATGCATCTCTTTAACTTTCAAAATTTCAAACTCATCCCATTTTTTCACCTCACTTCAAAAAACAATAGCATGTTTGCAGCAGAAAATTTGAACTCACTTTTAACTTATCAAACGACCTCGAAAATTCGTGAAACTTAACATTTTAGAAATGTATGAGAGTCAGCAACATATCTTATGAAGACCCCAAAATTATTCGAAGTCCGTAACTATGCAAAACTCACCCGCTTTTGAAGAGAGGTTAAATGAAGAAAAAAATGGCATGAGTTCGATAATTTGAAAGCAAAAGAGGGGCATTTTAGTATTTTATACTAAAACTGAGCAAAATAAAAAATGTAAGCCTTTTAAGAAAAGCAATTAGAAAAATTATTTAAATTAAAAAAATTTGAAGCGAATATTATAGGTTAGGATATTGATTATAACTTAGTTTTGATAAAATCGTTTAGTTTATCTCGAGTTCAAATGAATTTCAAAAATTAAGTTCGAGTTCAATTAGACTATTTTTCAAATTGTTTAATTTCGTTATAATAATTAATAAAATTTTTTAATTAATAACCCTCAAATATGAATTTCACAAAAAATATTATCTTCATTTGTGAAATATACACAATTATTTGAGTAGAATATTTATAAATTCTTTATTATAAATATAAACTCCCTCTTCAGAAAAATTATAGGATAAAACCATATTTGTTTGAACTATATAAATTTAAAATTAAAATTTTAGATTTTGAAAAATAAACGATTTATTTTTATAAAATTGGGGCTTAAAAATAAATGGGGCATAAAACACCCGCTTATTTGGCTATACATTATTGAGAAATACAAAACCAGAGAATTTAAAAACAAAAAAAACTTTAATACACAATCTAACCCGTCAGTGAAGATTTTGTTAGAAGGTGATTTGAAATTTGATGTTGGGTTGTGATATTCAGGTATCTTTATACTTTGTGTACTTGGCTATTGCTACTGCTACTGTGGCATTGATCCGTAAGTGCATATATAAAACTTGAAACTTGTTTGTTTAATTGTTTGTAATTATTAAGTTAATGTGTGTAAGTTTGTGTTTGTGTTTGTGTTTGTGCAGAGACTGTATGTTGGACAGTAAGTGGAGAAAGACAATCTGCCCGCATTCGTGGTGCCTACTTGAAGACAATACTTAGACAGGAAATAGGTTTCTTCGACACAGAAGCAAACACGGGAGAGATCATCGGTCGCATGTCCGGTGACACCATTCTCATTGAACAAGCCATGGGCGACAAGGTTGGCAAGTTCATCCAGCTGATGGCAACTTTTATCGGTGGATTCACTGTGGCTTTCGTGCGGGGATGGGAGCTTGCTCTAGTCCTTCTCTCATGCGTCCCCCTTATGGTCCTCACCGGCGGCACCATGTCACTCATCATTGCCAAGAACGCCAGCCGCGCTCAAGTCGCCTACGCCCAAGCTGGAAATGTTGTAGAGCAAACTGTTGGATCCATCAGAACAGTCGCCTCCTTCACCGGGGAGAAGCAAGCTGTTGAAAAATACGCCAAGAAACTCGACGTTACCTATGCTTCTATGCTCCGCCAAAGCCTCAGCTCTGGCTTGGGTGTTGCTGCTATTGTCTTTGTCATTTTCTCCACCTATGCGCTTGCTGTTTGGTATGGAGCCAAACTTGTGGCTGCCAAGGGATACAATGGCGGCCAAGTCATTAACGTCCTTACTGCAATCATGGTCGGAGGAATGTAAGTGTATCAAACTATATGTATAATTGGTCATTCATCTGTCAGCTTCATCTTTCAATCTGATGACTCTGTTGGACTAGGTCGTTGGGGCAGACATCCCCATCCATGAATGCTTTCGCATCGGGCCAAGCTGCTGCCTACAAGATGTTTGAGACGATCGAGCGCACACCACAGATCGACGCCTGCGAGGGTACAGGGATCACTTTGGATGACGTTCACGGTGAGATTGAACTCAAAGACGTCTACTTCAAGTACCCCGCCAGGCCAGAAGTTCAGATTTTCTCTGGATTCTCACTGCGCGTTCCAAGCGGGACTGTTGCAGCCTTGGTTGGGGAAAGTGGGAGTGGGAAGTCGACGGTGATTAGCCTGGTGGAGAGATTCTATGATCCCGAATCCGGTCAAGTGCTTATAGACGGTATAGATATAAGGAAGTTCAAGCTCAGTTGGTTGAGGAAGCAAGTTGGTCTGGTGAGTCAGGAGCCAGTCCTATTTGCATCTAGTATAAGAGAGAACATTGCATATGGAAAAGAAAATGCAAGTGATCAAGAGATCAGAAGTGCACTTGAGCTAGCCAATGCTGCCAAGTTCATTGACAAAATGCCCAAGGGCCTTGACACTATGGTTGGTGAGCATGGAACTCAGCTATCTGGTGGCCAAAAGCAGAGACTTGCAATTGCCAGAGCCATATTGAAGAACCCGAGAATCCTCCTTCTTGATGAAGCAACAAGTGCGCTGGATGCTGAATCTGAGCGAGTAGTCCAAGATGCGCTAGTTAGGCTTATGTCAAACAGAACAACCCTTGTTGTTGCGCATCGTCTGACAACTATAAGGAATGCTGATACCATAGCAGTTGTTCATCGCGGGAGGATTTTGGAGCAAGGAAATCACGAGGAGTTGATAAGGAATCCTGAAGGGGCTTATTCTCAGCTCGTGCGGTTGCAAGGTGGGAACAAAGAGGAGGACAGCACAGTTACAGCACACCATCATATGGAGAGGGCGGTGTCAAGATCTGGAAGCCATAGATTGTCCATGCGGAGATCCATAAGCAGAGGTTCATCGAGCAGCCGACACTCCATCTCACTCAGCTTTGGTTTTCCTGCTCCTGGAAATCTCCTTGATACTCACATTCCAGGTGAAGAGGAGAGGTATGGAGTGAGCGAGAATAACATTACTGAGAAACGGAAAAGGGTTTCCATAAAGCGATTGGCCTACTTGAACAAGCCTGAGGTGCCAGTTCTGTTGGTAGGATGTGTTGGTGCCGCATTGCATGGAATTATTTTCCCAATGTTTGGCCTTTTAATCTCTACAGCTATACAAATGTTTTATAAGCCTCCAAGTCAGCTAACAAAAGACTCCAAGCACTGGGCACTCGTCTTCATTGGTTTCGGATGCGCAGCGCTGCTAGTTATACCAATTCAGAATTATTTTATTGGAGTTGCAGCTGCTAAGTTGATATTGCGGATTCGTTCCATGACATTTGAAAAGGTGGTTCACCAAGAAATAAGCTGGTTTGATGATCCTGAAAATTCAAGGTATGTATGCATGTATGTATGTATGTGTTTTCTTAATTTTCATGATCAATGTTGATAACTCAGTCATTAAGCATTGGGATTTCATTTTCAGTGGTGCAATAGGTGCAAGGTTATCCACTGATGCTTCAGTAATAAAGAGTCTAGTGGGTGATCCCTTGGCTCTTGTTGTCCAGAACATGTCCACAATAACAACAGGCCTCGTCATAGCATTCACAGCTAACTGGATATTGGCCTTGTTAATTCTAGCCATTATGCCCCTCCTGCTTGTACAAGGATACATTCAAGGCAAGGTGCTAAAGCTTTACAGTGCAGATGCTAAAGTAAGTAATTACTTAACTATACATACCAAGTGTAAGTGTAAGTGTAATTTATATCTTGAAATTCAAATGTTGCATGCAGATGATGTACGAAGAAGCAAGTCAAGTGGCTAATGATGCTGTTGGCAGCATCAGAACTGTTGCTTCGTTCTGCGCGGAACAGAAGGTAGTGGATTTGTACGAAACCAAATGCAAGGCCCCCATTAAACAAGGAGTTCGAGTAGGAGTCATAAGCGGTATGGGCTTGGGCGCCTCCTTCCTCCTGCTTTACTGCACAAATGCCCTGTGTTTCTACATTGGTTCTATCCTTGTTAAAAATGGACAAGCAACTTTTCAAGACGTTTTCAAGGTACTTCCACGTCAACTCTTCTTCTTCTAGTCTTTTCTAGTTTGGGAGATCTAGAAGTCTATTAAGTCTAGTATAAACTCTATTTTACCTCTGTAATCTTCTGATGTGGGACTTTTAACTCAAATGTGGACTTAACCATCTACCTTTTCACTTTGAGTTCCCTTACATCAAGTTGGCTTCCATTAATCTCAAACTTTTACTTGGTATGCTTAACCCCACAAAGCTTCATTCTATCTGAACCCACCACCATGAAAGTGATCAATCATGGTTTGGGTATTACTGCGCATACAAGTACCCGGCCCACTTTATCAGAAGATTCTACTGAACTAAGCCCCCGGTACCGTTGTTGGGGTTGTCATGTTCTTACCTAGGAGGAGCTCCATAGGAAGTCCATATACAGATTAGAAAGACTAGCCTATTAGGTCTAGGGTCTTTTTTACTCTGTAATCTTTTAATGTGTAACTTCAGACTGCATGTGTACCTCACAATCTCCCCGTCCACCTCAACTTAATTTATTTTTCTGCTTCTTGTGTTTTCTACACAGGTCTTCTTTGCCTTGACAATGGCAGCAAACGGAGTTTCTCAATCCACTGCATGGGCTCCTGATATCAACAAAGCTAAAGATTCTGCAGCTTCCATATTTGATATTCTTGACAGCAAGCCTAAGATTGACTCCATGAGCGATGAGGGCACCACACTAGCCTCTGTACGTGGGGACATTGAGTTGCAACATATTCAATTCAGATATCGAACCAGGCCCGACGCTCAAATATTTAGAGACCTGTGTTTGAGCATACCCTCGGGAAAGACAGTTGCTTTGGTAGGAGAGAGTGGGAGCGGGAAGTCAACGGTGATCAGCCTGTTGGAAAGATTCTACGACCCAGAATCAGGTAGCATATTGTTAGACGGAGTGGAGATCCGGACACTGAAGCTGAGCTGGTTGAGGCAGCAAATGGGATTGGTGAGCCAAGAGCCAGTGCTCTTCAACGAGACCATCCGTGATAACATAGCATACGGGGCGCAGGGGCAGGCCACCGAGGAAGAGATCATCTCCGCCACCAAAGCGTCAAATGCCCACAACTTCATCTCCTCCCTACCTCAAGGCTACGACACATGGGTCGGGGAGCGAGGCGTGCAGCTCTCGGGGGGGCAGAAGCAGAGAATAGCCATCGCCAGAGCAATTCTCAAGAACCCCAGAATCCTTCTGCTGGACGAGGCCACCAGCGCGCTCGATGCAGAGTCAGAGCGGATCGTACAAGAGGCGTTGGATAGAGTTATGGTGGATAGAACTACCATTGTTGTGGCTCACAGGCTAACAACCATCAAAGGAGCTGATATAATTGCAGTGGTCAAGAATGGTGTAATTGCGGAGAAGGGGAGCCATGAAAGGCTAATGAGGATAAATGGTGGAGCTTATGCATCTTTGGTTGCACTTCATGCTACTTGATGTCATCACCACATATAAACAGGTAATAGTTTCATATCTAGTAAATGTATCACTAGTTCTAAAATTTAATAAATTTGTTACCCTCTACTAAAATCTTATTTAGATAGAAACATAAAATAAGGAGCTAATTGTAAACAATGGCCGTGAATTATCACATTTTTGCGATGGCAAGTTTTTTATTATAAAATGTAGTCATCAATTTATTTTTATTTTTTACAAAATGAGTAGCTTCAGCTCGGCAATTTTTCTCTTGTTCGTCTGACCATCCTTGACCTTTAACCTTCGGCATGTCATCATCTATGTCTGTGAGACTTTAGATCCAACCAAGTTCGGAGCTCAATCTCGAATTGCCTCTCCAACGGGCTTCCAACTTCACCTTTTTGCCTTCATGTTATCGAGCTGGAAGTCGGATATGCTCAATCGAAAAAAAAAAATCAACGAGCTCAAACTAAAAAATATTAATTTTAAATTTCATGTACAATTTTTTCATTTTAAACAAATTTACAAAAAAACATTTCCACCAAAAAAATACACGATTACTATTTATAAAAATGAAACAAGACACATTCAATTTTTGCAACTAACCCTAAAATAAATTTGTTCCTATACGGATGAGAAAATAAACATGATAACGTTCATTATATCATATCCCTAAATCTACCTTTTAACTCTTTCCCTCTCTGATCACAACGATGTTCGAAATTCAGGCATTTCCATTAATAATGTGAGGCTCAAACCGTTGCAATGCCCCCTCGAAAACAACATTATAACGTGTAAGACTTACTAATGGAACATTTATGACACTCCTATACAAAAGGTAATAAATATAAGGATAAAGTGCATTTAACCTTCCTCAAAAAAAGTGCATTTTACCATCATGAAGTATGCTAGATTTTGAATTTATCTGTATCAACTAAAATGTGTCCTTTCACCCCTTTAAACAATTTTTAGCTGACAAATTAATATAAGAGTCCAAATTGCTCATGTCAAAATGTCAAAAATAATTTTTTTTAAATGCAAATGTTAATATTTCATTACACATTATAAGAGAATAAAAAATAACATGATTAGTGAATATAATAGTTTTATATCCTTATGTATTATATATTAATATTCACTTTCTAAATGTATTAATTTTAAATTTTTAGATGATTTAATTTTAAAAATATAGAAATTATTTTATTTTGAAAATATTGATGCCGCGTCATCTATATAATTTAATAAAATAAAAAAATATCTTGACTTTTATTTACAACTTAAATCAAATATTAATATTTGTACCTTAAAATATTTTTAAAAATTATTTGTTGCAACTATACAAGATAATTTCATTTCTTACTATGCATCCTGACAAATCAACAATAGTTTAAGGGATAGTAATCAATAGAAAATTCATTCTCATCCTACGAACCTAAGTACCAATTATAACCGTCGCATTTTGAAATGGATGGTGTGCGTTTAACGTGAATATATGAGTGGAAGGCGGTGTACATAATAATTATTATCAATTTTATTTGGTCTTTTGTCAGGTAAAGATTGACATGAAACTAATTGCACATATAAGGTGCTTAACATGTTATCAGAAACTAACAAACTTTTTCGGTAGTGTATAATATGTTAAAAGGATGTGTTTAATTAATAAGGGGACATTAATTATTTCGGTTATCAAGGATGCAGTATGTGTTTCATGGAAATTTGCAATTGTTTCGTCAAGGGGCAAAACTCGACTCGCAGAACAGTATGTGTTTGGGTTTGATTTTATCGGTTTGACTACGCGTTGACCGGTGTTGACCGGCGTTGACTGAGGTTTTAACCGATTTTTAACTTCTCGTCTCTGTGAGCTCCAAAATTTCTAGTTCCGATCGAGTTCCGGCGAGTTTCATAACACTGAACAGGAGTGATGCATTGAGTTTGTTTCATAACAAGTCATATTCACTGTTTCATAGTTGATGAACTTCATTAATATAATAATTTTACAAATGAGTGATTATGTTGAGTTTGTTTCATAACAAGTCACACTCAATGTGCCAGGGAATATATTTGCAATGCCGTGGTACATGGATGATATTTCTTAAGAAGATCTTTCATCTATCATTAAAAAGGTCATGGTTGTGTTATTAAACATATTTGCAGTTTCATAGGAAATGTACATTGTTTCATATCAAAGTCTTTCATTTTAGAGAGGTTTTATAGATGTAGTGTTTCATTAAGGTAGGTTAATGTTTCATAAATGTAGTGGCATCTGTAGGTAGGATGTTCAGATTCGGTGTTTCAATGAAACAGACTATTGTTTCATAATTGTGGTGGCGTTAACTTGTAATTGCACAACTTTTTAGAGAAAAGTGTTTAATGAAATAAACAAATGTTTCATATTTGTGGTGTTTAAGTGAAAATTGAGTTCATGTCTTTTGATAAGGGAGAATTTTTTGTATCCTCTATAGTCAAATTCACGCATTTAATCTCAATTTTGTCTCGATTTTAGGTAGGTTTTGAGAAAAAAAATGGCTCTCTACTCTAATTTCAATATAAATAATCACTCTCCATATTAGTTTAAACATAAGGAGTAACATTGGAGATGCTCTAATGACACACAAAAAAATGAAAAGTTTCTTAACAATAAAGTAATAAACGGGCCACCACAAACTTACAACTTACGGCTTTTGACACCACAAACACTTATATTCACAATAAATACATTTGTTTGTTGTTTTTTATTCAAAACCAATCATAGCACGCCAAAAAAAGAGAAGGGAAGAAAAGAAAATAAAACCTAAATTACACACTGCATTTACTTGAGCCTGAAGTTGGTCATCTTGACATGTTAACGACAACCAAGTATAGTAGCTGCGTAGCCGAAAGGATTATCAGAAAAGCCTCCATTGTTCTCTACAACAACAATAACTAAGTCAATTTTTTCAACTTAAATAATTCTAAAGAGAAATGAATGACAAATTACAGGTTTTTCTAAGTCTTACCAGACGAGCATTCCTAAAATGAAGTTCGATTTCTTTACATGCAAATCTGCACGAAATTGCAAAATTGGTTATTAGTGAGTTGAAGACTAGTCTGATAGATTAGGAGTGTGAGAAGCAATGGATGTTATCGTACCCCATTGCAAGAACAGTGAGAGCCCATGCAATGGTGGCCGCAGAAGCAGCGGGCGGCATGCTATCTCTAGTCCAAGACCGAAGGTGGTTTGCGCCGGATATGACTGATGCAACCCCAACAACTCCGGCAAGCAAAGCGAACATGACGAAAAACCCTGTTGCATCATTTCCCATGGGAAAGTATATGGGAGAAAAATGTGCTGGTAGGTCCAATCCAGGTCCTTCAACAATTTTTTGATGTTATGACACAAAAGATTTGTTAGAAAGGAAAAACACTAGTCAGGCGGAGAGGGCCTTGTGAGAATAATCAAAAAATAAATCGGGTTGAATAATTGATCAAAAATTATAAAGAATTAATTGGGAACCGATCAATATTATCGTCTTAAAGTTGAATCATTCAATGAACATAGATTTTCCAATCTAACGGGTCAAATT
>JAYMTP010007381.1:0-11059 GCA_036897365.1 Geranium brycei | reverse complement strand
GCCCAATTAGCCGCTCCTCTCTCGGCTGGCTTTAGTTTAGCTTGCCATTACTTCAAGGAGGGGTGTGCACTTTGGACCCAAAACAGAAAACTAAACAGGAATTGAAACCTAAGAATTGGAAATCGCGAGTAACAATTTCGGTTCTGGTTTTGAAAATAAAAACCATAATTTTTTGGTTCGGTTCCAGTTCTTCAAACATAAAACCGATGGGTATCTAGAACCGGATCGGTATGCTTAACATTTATCGAACCACCATCAATTTATATGAAGTATAGAGATAGAGTGTGTGAACCGAAGAATGAACCGAGAAAGATATATTACCTATCTTTTATTAGTAATTTATTTACGAATTTTATAATTCAATTGATTTTAATAATTAAGTCTTAATGTTTTTGTTTGTTATAATTTTTATTTATTATAAACTTCATGTTTTTGTCTAAAAGTCGAATTAAAATCGTCTAATTTGTATCTTAAACCGTATCTTAAACCACATAATTAACAAAAATAAAATATTGATCGGTTCTATTGGGTAGAACCAGGGAATCGAACCAAATAAACAGTTTCAAAACCAAACTGTTCTATTATGTAATGGTTCTAATTTTAATTCTCAAAAATTA
Organism: Geranium brycei; assembly: GCA_036897365.1. NCBI lineage: Eukaryota > Viridiplantae > Streptophyta > Magnoliopsida > Geraniales > Geraniaceae > Geranium > Geranium brycei. Next base: position 10,442 of record JAYMTP010007381.1, on the reverse strand, counting down.
AAATCTAGAAAATACTGTTCGGTTTGATTCTAGACCCATGCCCACTCCTAATTTAAAGGGCTTGTTTGGTTGCCGTACGTTTACATTTAAAGCTCCATTGCTCTGAGGTGGTGGTGGGGCCCACTATTTATATATAGTTGCTGGAAAATATAAATGGAATGTGGCTCGACTTGGGGAATGGAGGCTAGAGAGCAGCCGAGCCGAGCCGTTGAATGACCAAATTAAAACTAAATATTAAAATGAATAATATGCTGAACCTAATTACAAGCCAACAATGTGTAGAAGCTGAGCTGTTGCTGTCTGAAAGCCATGAACTTCCACGTCACCTTCTCTTTGTTTTTGGGTTGATTATAAGTAAGTCAAATCATATTTTAAAAATATTTAACCAATCTGATTGGGTTTATAATAATTTTAGTTGCAGAGGAGGCCGTGTTTCAAACCCCTTTATAAATTGAGAGAAATAAAAATTTAAGGATAAATTTAAAATATAATGTCATTTTAAAAGAATAATTATTTATTTAAAAAATGACTTACTTTTCAAATAACATTTTTTATAACACGACTTAGATGTAAGAACGTTATTATTATTGTCTTAACTAAATATATAACATCATGTACATATTCATATTTTAAATACAAATCTACCAATCATTTTTGCACCATATGATAGATTATTTGCAGTGAATGTTTTATTTTGGTATATTGACATGAGACATTCGTTACACCTCTCTCCCAACAAGGTTCATCCATAAGCTTATGGAACTCAGAATTCTCGTTACAAGATTCATCAATATGCTTATAGAACTTGGGGATCTCGTTTCACATCTCCCCAATAGGGTTCAGTTTCGGTTCATCCATAGGCTATGGTATGAAACTCGGGACCCTCATTATATCTCTCATCGTACACGGTTCACCCATAGGTTATAGTACGAAACCCAAGACCCTCATTACACATCTCCTCCAACATGATTCATTCATAAGGTATCGTATGGAACCCGAGACCCTCGTTACAACTCCCCTCAACATGATTCACCCATAAACTATAGTATGGAACATGTGACCCTCGTTACACCTTTAAATTTTATGAGTAGTTTCATAATTTTTATGAAAATACACACATTTTAGACAGAAATGAAAACAACACGACACTTTTTTCGATTTTCCCTTAAATCAATCCCGAGTAACTGAGAAAAATAATGAAAAATGATGGCACGACAGTGACGGCCCGCCAGCTGGAGGATGGAGCGTCGCGGTCAAGGGCTGACCGGAACCTTCAAAGCCAATGCATGGTTAGGTCAATTAGACGCAAAATATAAAATAAACTTGTTTTGGTAAAATATTGACTAATTAATTCGATGACTTCACATAACACAATAGTGTTTTTTTTGTTTGTGTGTGAATGAAATAATTATGAAACTGTCGGTGGGGTTGTTTGTTCTTTTAGTACACTCCATTATTGAATTAATGTCTCATATAACCTATGAGACCATATGCATTGGATGTAGGGTATACCCTACAATTTTAGATTTTTGTGGGTTCGAATTTGTTGTGGTTGGTGCTCGAAATCATATGTAATTAAGACCCATAATGTGGTTTGTGATTTTTCTAATTTGATGGAATAGATTATTATTTTTCTTTAATTGATATTTGTAGGGAAAAGAAAATGAGAAATCAAATTTATAAATTTTAGTGTACGAACACGTTTTGGTTATGGAATTGATTAATCAATGATTCAATAAACAAATCATTTGTAGTCAAATTGGGTGATATTAACCAATAAAAATGGCATGATAATTAATAAATGGTGAAAAGGATGCTATACCAATAATTGGTGACTTGAGCTTTTGATTTTTCCTTCCAAATTAAGCATAGAATTGCTTTTCTTCATTTTTTTTTGTTTTTTGTTTTGTTTATTAGGGACCGAAGTGAAGTTCTTTACAACCTTCTTCGACAAGCCTAAAAAGGAAGATGTAGAAAATATTTAAGAAAAGTTAAGTGTCATGCTCAAAAGTTTTATTTTAATTTAAACTCATATATATGATATCATTAACAATTATATGATAAATGGACATGAACGGTTCAATCATATAAATAAAATCACAACAATAAATAAAGACTCAATGAACACCTCAAAGTAAAGACTCAAATTTATCTTTTAAATTGATAAATAAATTTATGTCTTTTAATGTGAGACTCTCTCTCATGTATTGGTCAGAATACAAAAATTTTCTTTTTCCTAAATATGAGGTTTGCGCGTCGACCTTGGGCCCGAAAAAGAAGAAACAAACAAGCTACATCCAAATTCACCTAAACTCTTATACCCCGTGTTCTAAAAATACTCAAATTGTCTGATTAATACTCCAATTAATCATTTAAATCAATCAGTATCTAACTAATTCTGATTAATATCTAGAAGACCCTCTCCACCCGATTTACGCTTAATATTCATTAAAACACTGCTTATACCATGTGAGAAACCGACCCACCTATTATGACAAAGAACATCATGAGAAGAGACACTCAAATAGAAACACATGCAAATCATGAGTCCACTCCAAGCCATCTGAACACATGCAAATCATGAGTCCACTCCAAGCATCAAAAGATTTACAATCATAACCATTACTGTTTTCAGAAGTCTACATATATAAATCTACTTCTCTAGTCTCGTTATTTCTGAACCATCCATTTTCTTTTCAGCAAGTAAAAAAGATCATCCAGCAACAAAGGGTGAGTCAAAAGCATCACATCCACAGCATCCATGTACTTGAACAAGCCCTAGCATCAAAGGCACACAATGGTGAAAAAAAATTATGCTGTAACATAACAAAAAGTATGCTATAAACAAGGTTCTAAACAAACACTAGGCGCTAATATATCAGGCACTAGGTTGAATTTCCCTTTTTTAATTTTTATTAAATAATTTATTATATTATATATACAAAATTAAAATAAGAAATATAATATATATATATATAAATAATAATTATAAATACTTAGGATCTAAAAGTATGAAATTTTAATATTTGTTACATTCACGTCCTTCAAAAAAAAATAGAAGAACTAAGAAAAGTATCTATTAATATAAATTGTTTTGTTTTTTGACATTTTAATTTTATTTTCAAAAATCAATTTTAGAAAGAAAAAAAAGCCTAAATCCACCTAGGTCCGCCTGAACCTGCCTAGAGCCGCCTAGCCGACTTAATCCGCTCGATTATGTGAAATCGGGTTGGTGTTCTAAAAATCTCCGCCTAGGCCCTCGCCTGGCCTGATTTTTAGAACACTGGCTATAAAAGAAGGCTTCTAAAATCAGGAGTATGTAAGTGGCATAACGATCAAATCTCCGGCACATATATTTTTGACCAAGCATTTCCTACCAGAAGCTAATGCCATAAATCCTCATTTTTCATGTTCATAAACATCAGGCAGATAGTTTCTGCAAATGTCAAAGCCAAACTAACAATTTCCAGAAACAATGTAAAGCAGACATGACTTGAATGGTCCCACAGAGAATTTGAAAGGCCAAATGGTCTTCTAAACATATGGTGGCAAATATTTGGTTGCAAAGAACAATAGACAAAATCCAATAAAGAAAATTATCAATTCACCATCCACTAGCTGCCTAGCATATTATAGGTTAGCTAAATGGGTTTTATTAGCAATTATGCCTCCATTAAACAAAACTTGGTGCTCACAGAATATATTGATATGTCATGGAACATTATCATGTCATCAGTTGTGAACAAGACAAGCAAATAAAATAATGAAAGCAAATATATTGAGTTTTGAAAATGTAGGAAAAATTCGATGCCAGTCAAACTTACTTTGAGAATGAAATGCTTCGAGTTGATGCGATTGCTGAAAGTAATACTTAAGTTGTACCAGGACCAGCAGCACATTGAGGGTGCGCGCTATTTTCAACCAAGGGATTGGTTCCACCGATCTCTGATTGCCGTCTGTTTTCTGATTCTTGAATCACGTTATCCTCTGAACTGTTAGATACAGAAGCGTAGCTGGTTCTCCCGTTATCTCTGGTTTCCAAATGCTCCATCATGCGTGATACAGTTGCGATTCCTGCATTAACTTCTCTTCTAACATCAGACCCAATTTCTGCAATGGATGTATTGCGAGAGAACAACCTCTCCTTCCACCCTCTTGTGCCTTTTGAAATCGATTCTTTGTATCTAAAGAAAGAATAGAATTGAACAATTATGTGAAGTAGAATAAGGGGAAATTTGCAAAAACACCCTGTTAACTATTTCATTTTTACATAGTCTCCGTATATTGTTGTATTTTTGCACCGTCGGTATAATTCCATTAAAATAGACGGAAATCTTGAGATACTTTTACAATACATAAAATACCCTCATTACTTGGTACATACAATTACAAAAACTCCCCATATATTATTGTACTTTTGCAGAGAGTCTCGGTATACAATGCATTTTTTTGCACAAACTCACTGTCCTCTTTGCAATTGTATATACTAAGCGATAATAGGTATTTTCGGGATTATGAAAATATTTCAAGATTTCCTTCTATTTTAACGAAATTATACTAACGGAGCAAACAATACAAGGTGGACAGAGAGTTTTTGCAATAAACACAGTATACGGAGACCTTATGCAAATATGAAATAGTTACAGAGAGTTCTTGCAATTTTCCCTAGAATAAACTAGGAAGAGATTATCAATTTATATACATTTAGTCCCTTATGCATAATAACAAATGGTTAGTACTTAGTACCTTGCTGACACTGCATTCAATCGGGATTTTAAAGATTCTGAAAAGGATTGATCTGATGGTCCTGCTTGGTCCTTACTTGAAGAAGGTCGACTAGGAGAACCCCTGAAAGAAATCAACATGTATACAATCATAACTGAACAAGGAAATCTATAAATGGCAGTTGTCTTTTTTCTTCCCTTCTTTTTTAATAATTGGAAGACTTCACGAACCAGGTTTTTGTATATTAAGTACCTATCATTCACAGGAGATTCACGTTGATCGGTAGGAAGACCCCTAGACCCAGATGCTGAGGAAGAAACCGGGTAAGCTTGGCCCAAACGCGTTGATGCATCCCTTTGAAACGATTCTGTATTACCTGCTGTTGTTACAGGGAACGGTTCACTACCCTCTCTCTGAGACGGAGAGGAAGGACCAACAATGGGAGCATTTGGGTGAGTTGAGAATACGAGAAACTGTGGACGGCCTTGAGCAGATGACCTACTCCTCTGCCCTTCTCTTCTAGCAATGTGACGTGCTCTCCCCATAGCAGCGGCAGCAGCTAAGTGCTGTATTATTCGCTCTTCTAGTTCAGAGTCACTTACGCCAACAGGTAACTGCAATGTAAAAACATGCAATTATGTGAATCCAATCCACTTCAAACGGGACCCGTCTATTTTGTTGACAGGAAAAGAAAGGAGCAAAAGGTACAAACATGTTGGAGCTCAAAATCACCCAACATGGGATGGTGAAACATTGTGGCGTTTCTGGGTGGATTGGACCTTAAATTCCTCTCATGCTCAACCGCCTCAAGCAACTCCTGGCTGCAAAATTAAGTAAAATAGTTCATTGTCATCTAAGTCAAAATAGGAAGAATAAAATATGGTGAGCGCGATAGGGAATAGGGGCAGCACATACCTATCAGGATCCTTGAGGCTAATATCCTGCCAACACATGGGGCACTGGGAGCTCCTCTGGCACCTACAAGATCAAAAGCAAAATCCACATTCACGTCTAAAACCATCTAATTCAAAACCAGCATAATTTCTGACGTAATACCGGTGTAATGATCTAAGAAGTCATTTTTGCAAGTATGGTCATGGATTTGCAAAAATATACATCACATTTTGTAGCAAGAAATATCAAAACTTGCAAAAATGACTTGCACATCAAAAGACTTAGACTGCACTATTCAAGGACTCCACTTGCACATCAAGACTCAAGACCGTCATTCACCACCTTAAGACCGCGATCTCCATTTGTAAAAAATTATCAATAATTTAAATCCCTGTGATGTCTATGTATTTGACTACCCAACTCATAGTTTGTAGATATTTTGATATGAATAAAATGACAAAAGGAGTATAAGAACAAATAGTTCAGACCACAAATTATACTAATATATGAGACCACTACCATTCAAGAATGCACTGAAGATGAAACTCATGCTTGCAACCAGTCACCTGCAGTCAAGTATATACAACCAGTCAAAACAAACCAAATCTCAATTCATGAAACAAGGCACAAAATTACCCTAAAGAAATACCGTTGATGGCTCGCTTTCACAGAAGTCCTCGAGACATATGCTGCAAGCATCATCACAAGCTTCTTGAACTCCCCCTTCCACAAATGCAGCAGCTGATATCAAATGGGCCTCCGTTTTATTGGTGTCATTGTTGTCCACCATACCCGAAACCTAGAAACCCCAATTCCCAACATTAGTACCATAAATAAACCAGACACCATCCATAGAACAGCAAAAGATATGCTGAAACAGTAAATAATCCATATTACAGATCAATGAATCCCTAGCACCAAAATTTACAAACAACCCATCCTCAAACTGAGCTCAGCACCATCAAACACACAAACAAGATCACTCAGAAACGAAAATTTTAGAACACGAAACACACAAAAAAGTACTCACAAATCCAAAATTCAACTCTATCACAGCACAAACAGACAGAAAATCACAATCCAGCCATATAAACACAATCAGGTACTTGCCCAAAAGGCCATAAAATCTATGATTTCGCATCACACTACGTTTAATCAGTGTAAAAACAAGAACGATTCGGAGCGGCTCTCATAAGATTCCAATCACATCTCGTCATTTACTACTGTTTCTACCATTTTCTCAGCAACCAAAACAGTGAATTCAAAATGGATATAGAAACCTAAAAAGGACAATACCTCTATATTCACAGAACAAAAAATGATACGCTGAAACCTTAAATAATTCCATATTACAGATCAACAAATCCCTAACACCAAAATTCACATACAACCCATCCTCAAACTGAGCTTAGCACCATCAGAAACACACAAATAAAATCCAACACACACAAGATCATTCAGAAACGAAAGTTAGAACACAAAACGGCCAAAAAGTGCTCAGAGATCCAAAATTCAACTCTATCACAGCACAATCGGACAAAAAATCGCAATCAAGTACTCACACAAAAAGCCATAAAATCTACTATTTCACATCACACTCCGTTTAATCAGTGTACAAACAACAACGATTTGGAGCGGTTCTCGTAAGATTCCAATCATCTCTCGTCATTTCCTACTGTTTCTACCATTTCCTAAGCAACCAAAAGGTGAATTGAAAACCGATAAAGAGACCAAAAAAGGACAATACCTCCATATTCACATAACAGGAAATTATATGCTAAAACTGTAAATAGTTCCATATTACAGATCAATAAATCCCTAGCACCAAAACTTACAAACAAACCATCCTCAAACTGAACTTAGCACCATCAGAAACACACAAATAAAATCCAACACACACAAGATCATTCAGAAACGAAAATTTCGAACACAAAACGCCCCAAAAAGTACTCAGAGATCCAAAATTCAACTCTATCACAGCACAATCGGACAGAAAATCACAATCGAGTACCCGCACAAAAGGCCATAAAATCTACGATTTCACATCACACTCCGCTTAATCAGTCGGAGCGGCTCTCGTAAGATTCCAATCATCTCTCGTCATTTCCTACTGTCTCTACCATTTTCTCAGCAACCAAACAGCGAATTGAAAACGGACAAAGAAACCGAAAACGCACGATACCTCCATGGCCGAGATAGGCTTGATCGATGAAGAGATTGACACAAAATTGAGCAGATCGATCGTGAATCGTAGAGAGAGAGAGGTGTGGATGTGCAGAGCAATATAGAGGAGACTGAGTCCACTTTCCTCTGAGTTGGTGTGGTGTGGGTTTTGGAAATGGAGGTTGCGTTAGCTTACCGGTCAATAACTGTACTTCGACCAGCTCGGTGCCGTCCGATCCGGATCCAACCACTCTGGATTTTTACACGTGGCGCTCCTGATTTACGCATATTTTATTGGAGTCTTAGTGAGGGTTGGGTGGGCCCATTATATGATTAGGGTAGAGGACAGTTTTGATCAATCAAATGATGGAAAATGTGTTCAATATAGATACACACAAAAAATTGAGTTAGGCAGGGATGTTTACTCGGTTCGGTTCGGTTCGATTTTGAATCAATAGATTTTTGATTCGATTTTATTTAGATTGTTGTTTTATGTATTTGATCATTTTTAGGCCTTTTTGACTAAATTTTTAGTTTTTTATGTTGTTCAAATATTTTAAGCTTAATTAATGAAGATAAATAACCTAAATCTACATGTCCTAATTATTCTATTTTCGGTTTTGGCCGGTTAGTTTTTCTTAATGTTGGAAACCATGTTTATATCAGATTTTTCGGCGATCATCCTGATAGTTTGAGTAACCAAATTGGGCAGTGTATATATCTGTTGTGTTTGTCTTTTCGAAAAGTTGAACTTAGGCTATTTGTTTATGAAAATCAATCAAGTATTGAATGAGATAGTAGCACACAAAGATCCGACAAACGTATAATACATTAGTTGAAATATTGGCATATATTTCAAAGACATATAAGAGTGTCGCATTGCTCACATTTGAACAAATGTGACTCTTTATATACTTGAAAATTTGAGTTAAACGTTGTGACTTTGGGACGTCACATAACGTGCAGTGGAGAGACCCGTATACCAGTTCAGGTTGAGAAATAATCACGGCACGGCCTCGGTCCATGTCCAGTTCCTATCATTTTTAAATGAACTCCCTAACTGAGTTTAGATTCCAATGAATACATCTTTTTATTTCAACCATTGAATAATGCTTATGTATTTTGCCTTTAAAATGAAGTACATTTTGGTATAAGGATCACAACTTTCCAAGAGAGACATGTTAAGAACACATGTGTTTGTTCAAAATAGGTCAACTCTCATATTTAAAATATTGAAATTGGACAAAAAATTCATCCTCTTCCTTTAGTTCTCCCTTACTATATAAATAAATACAAATCAATAGTTATGTCGTCATACTCAACTATTCGTAGCACTCGTTAGTGGTTTAGGTCGGTTTAATCTTTGGAGACAATTGCTCAATAATCCTTTCGGTGTCGTAGAAGGAGAAATATTATCTTAAGGAAACAACATTCTACTAGGCTCAGCCGTTCTTCTCTTTTGCATTCTTGGTCTCTTCTCAACCAACTTTGGTACACATCTCATACTTCAACTATCTCGGTCTATAAGTGTTTGATTTATTGCTTACATTCATAATTAGTGGTTTGCACTTAACACCCATAATCTCAAGGTCAAATATTCATGACGAGTCGTCTCGCCTTCGACAAGAACCACGGCGGACACTTGAAATCTCCACGATAGATCTTGAACAAGTTTCAATTTGGGATGTGAATTGTTTGGGTTTCTTGCTCAATTATATTGTTTTTGATAATGATAATCGAAGTTGAACTTAAGTTATGTGGATATTTTTTTGGTTTGAGATGGAGTGAGTCATGAGACGAGTAAATAAGTGGGTTGTGAGAGATGAGTGGATTGGTAAGCTAAAATAGTAAAATGACATCATTTGAAAATCAAAATGGTACTTGAGGGCGTATAGTTTTTTAAAACAGAATTTTTCTCTAAAAGTATTTTAGTCTTTTTATAAATTATAAAAACCTTAAAATTAACAGAACCGACCAAAAAAGACAATAATACCAAATTTGTCAAACTTGAATATTCACCTTGAAGTGTGATAATATGTGAAACAACTTATTTCATATGTAGCCAAGTGAAATTTCCTTTACAATCGTTTACACCTATAATTATATTTCCTTCTTTATATAGAATTATTTATTGGGTGGGCTATATACGAGCTGCCATAATTAGAATTTAACAAAATAGAATATGTGATTTATTTAAATTATTTTTAAAGAAAAAAATAGTGAACGACCTGTCGTTTTTCACGGGAACGAAACGGTCTCCGATCCACAAACAAATCAAACAGATACAGAGCCTTTTTTTCTTATATTTAATTTCGTATGTGAAGGTCAGTTTCGTCGTCGTCCTCCCTTCTCTGCCTCTCCTGCCTGCCCCTTTCTTCTCCAATTTTCCCGGGAAAATTTTGATTCCTCCTCAATTTTCCCGGGAAAATTCTGATTCCTCTCCATTAACATCCGATCTGTTTTTTTTTCTCCTTACACGGAAAATCGAAGTCGCCTCCTCCTCAAGATCGATCGAATTGTTGATTTGATTCGCTCGATTTGACATTTCCGTCGCGATCTCAAGCGATCGGAGAGTCACCGTCAGCTAACTCTCAGGCGGCGATGGCGGTGACGCAGGCCCTGGCGCATCCCCCGCCGGCGGCACTGTTCCGGTCGCCGCC
>JAYMTP010007380.1:0-11061 GCA_036897365.1 Geranium brycei | reverse complement strand
AGTATCGGGTCTGAGTTTTCGTACCCAACTCGAACCGAGTCGGGTACGACCCGAGTCGGGTATACCCAACCCGACTCGGTGGACAGCCCTAATTCACACAGGAATGTTCATGTATATATGAATCTCTACTTCGTTTCATTAAAAAATGTTGAGACAGTCTTGTGTTGAATCAATTTGTTCGGTTCATCATCAGAAACTCTTACATTTTCGTATAATTATTTTTATCGATGAATTACCGTTATATAAAAAAGAAAAGGAGAACCTGAAAATAAAATAATAAACTCTTAGCCTTTAAAAGATATTATACGTAAATAAATACATGAAATTGAAACGAATATAAAGTGAAATAAATGACAGACTTGAGGGAGTTGCAAATGGAGAAAATGATACTAGGATGACACACTATTTTAAAATATTTTGGTGGAAACTAAGACAAAAGACGAGAGACTACTCCACCTTGATCCAAAATTTCGTCCTTGACCTCTGAATAAAATAGCTGTCTTTTTAGTAGCCTTCTGAATTAGATTTGGGCTTCATAAAACTTTATTGAATCGAATTGACATTGTTTTTACTAAACATGACAACTCGAGGAATAGAGCAATTTTGATCCTTTAAAACTTTTAAAATATGTGGTATGGAGGAACTCCATGTCTGAAGCAAGCCCAGGGACAAGAACGGATTCATCGACTTCATTAGAATTGAAAAACATTATTCTTTTTAAATATGTATTTAAAAAAATTATTTCTTATTATATCGGAGCAGCGCGGGGCGGATATATCTCACCCCGTCTCGTCTCGAACGGGATGGAGAATAGTCTCATTCCTATTGGTGGGCCAGTGGGCCTCCTGGGCGCTCAAAACGTCCGTTTGGCAACAATTGGTTATGCACTCGGCAATAGAATTACCATCGCCTGAATTCAGGAGCACGTCCGTGTCCAAACAGACCGTATGCACAAAAACAAAATCGCCTAAAAGGGTACAATCGTCATTTCGGATACTTGGATATACCGAGCCCTTATATTAACCCATCGTCTTCACTGACCCGCGTAAAGAGGACGACCCAAAAAACCAAACAGATCTCACCGTCGCGGTTAGGGTTTTTACAGATTCGATTCAGATCCATCTTCTTCAATCTCGTTCCTCGAATCGTTCGGATTCATCATCCAGGAGCTCCCAATCTGCGCATCCACTGGTTGTTTCTGCTCGATTCTGCGTATTCGCCTTGTAAGTTTCATCTTCTCGATCGCTCGATTCCGCTACTTTTCTGTGGTTTTGAGGCTTTGAATTGCATCTTTTGACGAGGTTTTGATGCTGTGCTGAATTTGAAATGCTCCGTGATTGTTGATATGGTTGATGATTGCTCGTATTGAAAGTAGATTTTGGAATTTTATGCAGTATTTATTCGAATACTGCTCGTTATGGATTTAGGGATTTTAGGTTGTTGCTAAACCTCTGTTTGCCTTGGGATTTTAGGATTTTGAATTGGATCTTCTGATTTAATTGTGTGGTTGTATTCCTCCATGGTTGCTGCTTTTGTTGATATTTAGGGTTTTGTATGTAGCTTGTAAATTTCATTTGTATTTTTGTTCGTTTTGGAAGTCTAGGTAGCTATTGAACTCTTTCTTCAATGAGCATAATTCATTTGTATGTGCTGTGACCTAATTTTTGTTGTTATATTGATTGTGCATTGCTCTGTCGTTGTTGTGGTTGATGATAGGTAGAGTTTTGGATGGCTTTTAGAAGATTATGTTGGTTGCATTTTCTGACTTAATTTTCTTGTCATATTGAACTTGAATTTATCTGAATTGTTGCTCTGGTTGATGTAATTTATATTGTTTTATTTTGTCGCCGTTAAATTTTTAAATGCAATTTCTTATAGAACTTAATGCTTGTTTTGTAGGAATGAGATTGTGACTATTTAGTTGCAGCAAATTGCTTGTAACTGTACATTCCTTTTGATTCCAAAAGGACGTGCCTTGAAATAGTTGATTCAGCATTATGGAGGTGCAGACTTCTGGCAGACCAATTGAATCGTATTTAGAGAAGGTTCTCTCTATGAACATTTTGTCATCTGATTACTTCAAGGAGCTTTACGCGATAAAGACATACCATGAAGTGGTGGATGAAATTTATAATCAAGTCGATCATGTAGAACCATGGATGACTGGAAACTGCCGTGGTCCTTCAACGGCTTTCTGCCTTCTGTACAAGTTCTTCACCATGAAGCTTACCGTCAAACAAATGCACGGGCTACTGAAGCACCAAGATTCTCCTTACATAAGAGCGGTATGTGAAGCCTTTATTTGCGTATTTATTTATACCTAGTTAAATCAAAATTGGTTGTGAATAAATTTATTCTCTGTTTGGTTCAGCTTGTTTTCTCTCCACTTGAACCCACCTTGCATGCTCATCTTCTTTTAGTTTAAGTAGTTTGTGTGTGTCGGTACGTAGTATGTATACCATATGCTTCTATCACTCTTTATTTAAAAAACACTACTTTTTCTGTGCAATATGTAATCTATTTACCTTTATCCTGCATATATTCTCTTTCACTTGCAGTCTTACACAGTTATTTCAAAATCTTTTTAATGTGGAGAGTCGATAAATTTACCTGCTGTACTAGACGTAAGCCAATTACATTTCTACAATATCTCTCAAATATACACTACAATTAAGTTATCAGTTAATTTGGTTAACTTTCTCAGATATTTTCATGGAGAAGATACTCAGAATTTCTTCTCTATTCGAACTTTCTCATTATTGTGTTTATTGTGCTTTTAAATGGAAATAAGTTTTTCATCTTTTGCTGTGGATATACATTATGTACATACTAACACCTTATTTGAGCTAGTATTCTGCCGTTTACTTAATATATTCATCATGGGGTTAGTTATGTTCTGAAATTGATACTGAAGACTTGATTGCAGATTGGATTTCTCTACCTGAGATATGCAGCAGATCCGAAGACTCTATGGAATTGGTTCGAACCATATGTTAAAGACGATGAGGTATTTTTATTACCCTTTTCTTATTGATTTTTGGATATTTTATTATAACTCAAATTTTGTCTCCCGTTCAAAACTGTATATATTTAAGGATACACTGATTGAGGATTCTAAAGATTCAAATTAGCCTCGGATATCAAGCATCACAAGTATTGAATAACAGGTTTTGATATTTTAGACCATAATAGAACCATGAACATTTAACTGAAATCTCTTTTCCTGTTCTAATCAGTAAGTTCCAATATTTGTACTTAGATATGTAGTCTTAAAGTGGTTGGTTATCCAGGTTCTTGGGAACTGATATGTAATGTGTATAGCCCTTTTAAGTTAAGTTATAAAATGTTAGATATTCACTGTTATCATATGGTTAGTGGTGAATTTGGGGGTAGTAATCAACATTATGCGTACAGCCACAAACATGGCTATTTTTTCCATTTACATAATTATAATGTGCAATGATAATCATGTTTTATGATAATTTCAGGAATTCTCTCCTGGATCCAACAAAGGGATGACCACAATGGGTGTGTATGTACGTGACTTGCTTCTTGGACAGGTAATTACGTAACCCTTTAGTGTTATCTATTTCTTGCTTTCGATGATGTCAAGTTTTGATTATTCTTATTATTTTCTTCGTTATTACTTAATAATGCATATTAGTAGGTTTTATATTTTTGTCAGGTTTTGACATCATAACATTCCTCCTGGTTTGACATTGCCACACTTATGTAGTTCAGAAAAAAATAAATCCAATGGTGATTCATTTGCATGCATGCATAAAATTCTGTTGAAATATAAATATTTGGTTGAATAATGATTCTTATTCTGAAGTACAATAGGAGATCCAGATCCCTTTATATAGGGAGCATCCTCAGATCAAAATGGAAATGAATTAGGGAAAGGAATATGACACTTACTAAATTCATTCCCAATTTTACTTAACTACTCACACAAACCTTGATGATTAATGTCCATGCATGCTTCCAATCTTAGCGATTCATTTGCATGCATAAAGTTCAGCGAGCTCTTACATAATGAGAGTTGGGTCTAAACCTTGTTATTATATACTACTACTAGTACTTTATTATAGATTTTGTAGAGTTTTGATACGAGAAGTTTTTATTTTATATTTATGACCCTAATATACTACATATAATATGTATCAAATAAAAAATCCAATGTGTCCTAACGAATTGTCCTATAACTCTTTAAAAATAGCAAGTTGCGTCCCGACTTGTTTTTCCCCGTGCCGTGTTGGTGCAGCATACATTCCTATATCTAACTGAGGCCATTTCTCATGAACTGGTGGCATAAGTTTCATAAAGAAAGAACCATACTGCACATTTTCTGTAGAAACTTGAGGTGGCCTACATGAGTGGGTGGATATAGCACTAGTTTCAACTCTTATCATAACCCACTGCTGTGCATTTTTTAGTCTCGTCCAGCTTAATTGTGATTTTCTCTTGGTTATAGCAGCCCCCCTTGAGAATCTGTTAACTAATAAATGAGTTCTGTTTGAGGAATAGATTCTTGCAGTGACAATTTCTCGTTCGGGATCTTGATCTTCTGATGCTGGTAGGTAAGAGTGTCTCAACAATTATTATTCTAACTGACTGGATCTCTTTATCCGCACTTCAGTTGTGATTCTATTTGTGGTTGAATCCTGCTTGTGTGGATTAATCTTAGCCGGTGACGTGTTCATCTAATTATAAGACTTAGTCACCATCTTATTTTGGTGTATCACGAGAAATAGGGAACATTAAGTTATTTTATTACTTTTTTTGAACAAATATTCAAAATAGTATTTGCATGACAAAATGTTGCTCAAAATTGTTGCTCACCCTTATCACGTGTGAAAACAAAATAGGTGAACAGCAATAAGATTATGAAGGAACAAAATTCATGTTCCTTGTACTGTTGGAAATTGAGGTTGGATACTCATAATCATTAGGTTTGGATAAAAACTCATTTTGCTCTAATTATTTGTGAAGTTCGTACTTCATTCCAAAAGAAATAAAGTTACTCTTTACATGATGCCTTAACCTTATACACCAATAAGGTTGTTAAGGAACAAATTTTTGTTCCTCGTACTGTAGGAAATTAAGGTTTAGATTTCATGTGGTTTAGATAAAACTCATTTTGCTACTTATTTGTGAAGTTCGTGCTTTATTCCAAAAGAAATAAAGTTACTCTTACAGGCTGAACTATTTGTGTTATAGGGTCCTAATTTTCAGCACCCACCGCAACCTTTCCCCCATCAGTTAAGACCTTCTGAAAAGAAACTTGCTGAGTGCCTCAGTGTTGGTACAGAAGACTCGTAAAAATATTTGGAGATGGACTCACTGGAAAATTTGATAAACAGGCAAGAAAAAATGCAACAAGCCTGTTTATTTAATGTTTTGTCATTAGTCAATTGATTTCCTATCCGATGCCATACCATGCACAACTTGCATTTAGAAGGGTATGATGGTCCATGCAACGTTGATCTGACAAGTATTTTATATTTTCAATTATGTTGTCTCCGTATGATAGTGAATGTTAAATATTTCTGTCATCCTTGAAGGTCTAACTGATTCTATATTTTGATTATTGTGTTGATGCAGTACTACTTTGACACCCTATTCCCTCGTATACCGGTTCCCGTCCTGCGTCAAATCGTAGCGAATCTTGAAAAGTTGAAGCTTCCAACCAAACACCTAGGTGTGACGGGGGAGACCCAACGTCATGGATCTGACGACACCGCCAGGAGGCCGCCCTCTGTGAAAGCCGCACTCTCTGTGTCGTTTGGTCAGCGTGCTCCTCATCGTGCATCTACGAGGGATTCGTCGCCCGTTCGGCGCACCCTTCCTCCGCCTCCTCGTGACAGAAACGGCAGCGAGGATAGAAGATCTCCCGGCCGCCACCGTAGCCAGAGCCGGGATCTGGATATGGAGAGGGACAGAGACCGAAGGCGCGATCACGATAACAGGGAGCGGGGCAGGGATAGAGAGCGGAGGCGTGACTACGATGATGATCATCGCAGGTCCAGAGACAGAGACAGCAGAAGGGACTACGACAGGAGTAGTCGGTACCGAGAGAGTGGCTCTCGGAGGAGCAGGAGCCGGAGCAGAAGTAGGAGCTTGCAAGCGGGCAGTTCTCGTTCTAGCCCGCTGCCGCCACGGAGAGATGAGACTAAGGATAGGACATCGGCGTCAAGCAACCTGGCGAAACTAAAGGCCATGTACGGGGATGTTGGCAATTCCAACGGTGAATCTGGAATCGATAAGGTTCTCGTGCGAGATAATAGCAGGGAAGAGGTGATAAGGCTCGGCGGAGGCTCGTGGAAATAGATATAGAGCAAGCGCCAGACTTGGATATAAGAGCGGCTCGGTCAGATGTGCACTTGTGACAGAACACGCACCTCAGTGTTATTCATGCAACGTTTTGTTCTGGTGGTGCGAAAGGACAAATTGTATGATTAAGATTTTATGTTTCGTGGATTGAATTGTGAAACCACTACTTTTATCTGAATGATATGTTAAGGACTAATCTTTATAATTGTGTTTCAGTCAAATAGTAATGGCTATACCGTCAATCTGGCAGGGTTAGAATTTGGCTCAGCTCGACCTTGGGGGAAAATGTTCAGCAATCAGCACAGAACAAAATGGACGAGTTTTCTAATTTTCAATACAAATATTTATTAAAAGTTAGACTTAATATTAACTAAAAATATATATAATTAAATTATTAAATGTGCAAGTTTGAGATCGGCATTCTGCTCATATAATTTCAGTATCATTGTTTATTAAAAAGAAAAATATATAATTAATTAAATATTGCTGGACCTCAATTATAATGAGTTCAATTCCGCAGCTGAACAAAAACACTATAGAATAATATAATTTTGTAGACTTGAACGATTATGCTACAAAATAAATGGATATATCTATATGTTATGTAAGCGATGGAAAGGAAACAAACCAACCCAACTGTAGAGGTGATATAGGGACCATTCTTCAATCAAAACATGCTCCCAAACCCAGCTGCTGAAGAAAAATCTAACCTTGATCAGTAAGGAGTGAATCTTAGATATATTAGAAATCACTGTAAAAAGGAACATGCCTTCAATTCAACATACAAATGAGTAAAGAAGCTTCTCTCTACTTGCACGAAAACCAACTGCCCCGATCATGAGCAAATGCAAGCCATGTAGCAAAAGAAAAACGACGTTTGCATGAAACCCGACATGTATCGTGCATAGTAGTGATACAAGCAGCAGCCGTAGATGAACAATCCCCGGTGGATCCACCACAAGGCTATGACCTGATTCGAGGAAACAAACTTGTATTAAGTGGCCAACACCTGATTCGAACTCTGACATGTTAAACACTATCTCACAGTAGAAAAGTCGAGCGCTATTCGACCTATAATAATAAACCTCTCGCTCACATTCCTAGTTTCACTCAGAAAACATAATGAAACTTACTTTTGAGTTCAATCAATGAATCAATGACATATCAAGTTATTTGTTTGTTCAGCTGCAATGCAACTAAAGTACCGAGGCATTTACCAAAATATAAGATACTTAACTATTATTGCAACCATGCTTTTTACCATTTCCTAAACACCCACAGTCTAGGACTTTTAATAGAGTAGTCTAGATAAAATGGCCAAAATTCATGTAAGCAATACTGATAAAAATTTAATAGACCTTGCTCAATCAAGCATGCAAATACTTTTTGCCAAGCTTGTTAACTGTCCACTGTGAACAATATACTGGCAATCATCTATAACAAAATGGCCAACTCTATGCAAGCACATTGAAATTCCGAATAAGAAAACATATAAGAAGCAGCAAAAGAGAACTTAAGACCACATACCCAGTTTGTTCCCTCAGGTCGGCAATAGAATGATGCGGCGGTATAGCCTGCAAGATGTTAGGGCATACGTGACAATCAGTGTGGTTAAAAGAGCTCCACGGTTACAAGGGTGAAATACACCGACTAGAGCAAGCATGAAAATGAAAATTGTCCTGAAAAAAAAGTGCAATGAACTAATTTAGAAGCAATGGGAGCAAAGCAGGGCCTTTGAACAGAGCTATTCCAAAAATATAGTGAACAACTAGGTATCAGAACCCAGGGAAGCTGCAATCAGAGACTTATAATCTGGGTACCTAAACACATCACCGTGGATGTATTTCCAGCCAGTTTCCTCTTGGTCACCAGCTGTTTCCTCGTCACGAGCATACCTTTTGCAGATATAAAAACGGATGAGCAAACATTGATAATAGGATAATTTTTATCTTCGAACCGTGCATAGATTCAGGTACTTGCATGTAAAGAAGCATGTTCTTAACAAGATCATTCTTAAGAAACCGCAAGAGAATTAAGGAAAGGAAACCAGTCAAGAAGAGGACCGTAACACGCGAGTTAATTATCGAGAACCAATGGATTTCCAAGTGATGGGGCAACGAAGGGGACTGTGAGTATTTCTCCATCCTCTTATCAAATGGAGTGTCAGTTTCCTCCACCTCAACTTCTTTATCCTCGGTGAGGCCAACAAGGGCATTCAGATCACTTCGTACACTAACCTCGATGACACAATCCTTATTGTAAAGAATGTCAAAATGGAGATGATTAAAGAGGTCATGTTTGTGCATATTGGGATCAACTTTGCCCTCCTTGTCAAAAGAGCCTCATATTCCCCCGTGCCAAAACAAGTTCATTTTAAGCAAACCAAACTTGAACTACCAATAATATTCCATGTATAAGTTACTTATAACTACTTATTTTAACACAGGGGGAACACCGGACAAGGCCATTACAAAAGGACATGGGGAGTATCTATATACAGCATACAACAAATATGCGCCTCCCTGACAAGGATTTTAAGACGTCATGTGAATGAAATCATATACTAATTCCAACCATCCTACTAGCATGCATAGAAACCTAGCTGTGCCAGAGGAGTTGTTTGGCTACTATAACAAGAAATAAAGTACAAGAGAAATTGCTACGATTCTACAAAGCACGGCACAAATGCAACAATTTTGAAGTCTTTCACTTAATCTTTCTCGGCATCCAAACAACAATGAAATTTTGGCGAACACAAACAAAATTCACCTCCAAATCATACCTCTACAGAAGCTAACTTCAACCATCCTACTAGCATGCATAGAAACCTAGCTGTGCCATAGGAGTTGCTTGGCTGCTATAGCAATTAACAAGAAATAAAGTACAAGACAAATTGCTTATGAAGTACAGCACAAATACAACAATTTCTAAGTCTATCACTTAATCTTTCTCAACATCCAAACACACCTGAACACACAACGAAGACTTAACACACACTCACAACCAAAATCCAACTCAAAATCACACCTCTTCAAAGATAGCACTCGGTTTCACAGATTTTACATCACGCAAACCAAAAGATCTACACAGAAAAACAGAAAATGAAATCCCCAACCACCATTGCCGCACGCAGTACAATTCAAGCTCCAGAACAACAAAACAGTACGCGCGAAACCACATTTCAACCACAAACGCAGAGAAAATCGAAAGAGAGGCTCAAGGAATCGAGAAGGTACCTAGGGTTATGGACCGGGACCGAATTTGTTGGCGCGGAGAGGGGCGTCTTCTCCGATTCCTTGTTTTGGTGATCGGAGCCGACGGATCTGACGTGGACGGAACATCAGAGAACCAAATCGGCCATAGCCAAACGAGCAGCGAGCTCCTTCTTCTTCGCCTCCATTGTTCTCTTCTCTCACACCTCTCCGAGTCTCAGTCTCTCTCGGTTACTTCGGTCTGAGTCTCGCGCGCTCGAGATCTTATATATGGATCTTAAAAAGGAGGTAAATGGAGGGGAGCGCCACGTTACCTCACCCGCGGAAAATGGTGAAAGTCACCGACACACCCGGTAGCTCGGTTGGTTAAAGATACGGCTCGGGCTCATTATAATCGATCTCGAGCTTAATTCAAGCTAATGGTTTGACTTATTTAATAAACGAGTCAAGTTCGAGCCTAACATTTTAAGGCTTGATAAGTCCATGAGCTGGCTCGTTTGATATTTTATCATTTAATTAATGTATATTTTTTATCTTTTAATAAATATTTGATTGAAATTAAATTAGGTGAATCAAATCGATCTCATCCAATCCGATCTCGAGCTTGATATTTTATTATTTAATATTAGTTTTAATATTTAATAAATATTTATATAGGACATTAATTAAGTAAACCGAGCTCAAGCCATACTCGAGGTTTTCTATATTCTTTTGAACTGAGCTCGAACTTTGTATAAATTCGTTGGATCCCAATACAAGCCTTATTAAATTGAGACTCAATTTGACTCGTATAAGCTCTGCCTAAAAGGTGATGTTATATATTTTGGTAAAGCAACAAGTTCCCTATAATTTCTCGTTGATTTTGTTGTGCTGAAGAATTAATTATCATTATATCATAAAATAATTATAAATTACGAATAAAGTGAGGTAAATCTTATAATAAGCATGATATCGATAATTCTAATATTCACATTGACAATATTTTTATCAATGAAAAAAGTATTATGGGTATATGCGTGGAAAATTAATTGATAGCATGGGTATATGTGTGAAAAATAATAGACATTTCATGACTTGTTAAAACATAGGATATTAATGTCCATAACTAAACAAAATTGCAAAAGTCCCGTGGTCTGTAACCTTCCTCTTTCGAGAGCGATAGGTTTTCGACGAGTTTAGGCGATTCTCCCAGCGGCAAGGCTCGTAGCGGTGGCGGCGTCTGGGAGCGGAGGAGTCTGGTTGTGGTGGTGCGGCGGTGCAGGCGTGCGAGAGCCTGTGTGGGTGTGGGTATTTTGCAGAAAACCAGATCTGGGAGTATGGTGGTGATGGGCGAGGCAGGGAGGTTTGGGTACGGGTGGGGAGCGGCGGCGGCTGGTGACTGGTAGCGTTGGCACGGCTGAGCAGGGCAGGGGAAGGGAGAGCAGGGGGCCGGAGATGGTGTTGAATCGGGAGGGTGAGCGGGAGGGACTGGGTGGGCGAGAGGAGAGGTCAGTGGCGGAGGAGGGAGGGGATG
>JAYMTP010007379.1:0-11061 GCA_036897365.1 Geranium brycei | reverse complement strand
TTTCTTTTCTGTAACTATATTATTACATTTTCCTTACTTGTAACTTGAGCAACGCACCTCATGTGTTACTATTGGATTCATTTCTGTTGCTTATACAAATTACCATTATCAAACACAATTGGTTTTTTTATCACTAGGGATAGTTACACACGCGATTTCCACTTACATCTCCCAGAACAGATATGCGTATTGTGAAGCCCCCTAAGTTACCAAATATCTCAAGTTACCCCTCTCCGTTAATTTTTGTAAATTTATGTAGTTTTTGAAAATGACAAAAATGCCCCTGTATTTAAAATATATTTTAAACTTGTTTTTAAAAATATTTTTTATGAGAGATTTAATAATTTCTTTTCAATTATTAATTTGAAAAGACAAATATACTCTTGAATTGTGAGATTTATCTAGACAATGTCACTTGCGCAGTTTACACATTGGATCGGTGGGAAAATAATTTTTTAAATACTTTGATTGACATGGTATGATCTTTTTTAAATTTGTTTTGCAACTCAAACTGAAATTGAATGGAGTGAGAAAAAAAAAGTTTGAGTGACCTCTTTCGAGCAAAGTATATGTTATTGCACTTAGTTGATATTAGACTACAATTCAATACACCTATTTGAGATTACCCTTTGTATATTTGTTAATCTGATGTTTACTGAATGGTTACATAAAACTAAATGCATATCCTTGTTTTTGGGGAAAGATAGTGTAATCGTATTTGCATTATAAGGTATGAGATCAATGCACAATTTGAGAGTATAGTTTCTATTAAGTTTGGTATTATTTCAATGGATATTTGGTAAAACTTATACCTCAAATTACACGTGAAGGCTCGTATTATTTATTTATTTACAATAATGACCTAACTCATACCCACATGACCTAATTCTTAATTTGTTCTTTTGAGCTTCCTGTTTTCGAAATGTACTATTTCTTTTTATTGTAATAAATATATTTCTTGTTGGCAAAAAATGTTATTCAAACTCAGTTTTTCTTTTCTGTACGAATATTGAGCATCAAGTTGGCAAATAGCCTTCAGTTCATATTTCATTAACTTACTATCTAGAATTTACTGTTAGTGATACTGTAAGTGTTGATAATCTATGCAATAAATATATCATGGAATATTTTTCCTCGCTCAACTACATTCGGTTAACTATTTAGTTAATTTTGAATGCAAAATAACTAAAATACTTTTAATTGTCATTTAAATTTTTACACCTATGCTATTAGACTTTTTTTTTCCATTCTCCTCTCTCCCGTCTCCTCCACTCCCTCCCTCTCTCTCTCAAAACGCCTCCATAGGTTTTTCATAGTTGAGTTTTTTTATTCATGGAATTTGAAATCAACTTGAAATAAATTTATTAAACATTTCTAGCATCATTTTAATACTTATTATTCAGTTTGACTGACTTATAATTTAATTCAAACACGTTCAAAAATATCATCTACGATCACTATGGAGCTTGTTCTTAAATAGGTTCAAGATCTATAAATACATAAAATTCAACTGAATCTTGACAAGAAAACAGAAGCCTGCTTCAAAGACTTTCAATTCTGGAAAGCCTTGAGAGGTTGTTTGGGGTCAATGTCAGCAATAAGGTGAAGATCAACCAGTAAGGTTTCCAGTGTTTTGTTTCCATAAGAAGGCTCCCAAATACATCATAATTCCAGTGATTTTCAAGACCCAAACTAGCAAATTAAACCAGCATACTCCAAAAAGGGTAGAATACGATTTAAGAACAAAGCATCCAAATAAAAGCAGAACAACAAAACGGCCAACGAGCTAGCCTCATCTTGCCAAAAACTTAACCCCGTCCAGTTGGCTCTCCGCCGTGCCGGAGGTCAAAAGCGAAAAGCCAACCAAATATGCATCTTCATCTTCGTCGGTCCCAGTTGACTGGTCCCGGATCTGCATCTCGTCGCCATTGCAGTGGTGATGACGATGGAGCAAGGGTTCCAGCGGCGGAGGCACGAAAGTCAAGCCAAATAGCGTTGGTTCAAACTTCAGTCAAATAGAGAAAAATCGACATGAATTTGTATTGAGATCTGGGAATTTGGGGAATTTGAGTAATCGACAGTTGACGCCTAGAAATCATTTGTCGGGCCCATATGGGCGACATCTCTGATTCTCGATGGCAACCAACGCTGACGACGTCAAGAAGCAACATGAGCTCAACGAAGCTGTAGAGAAGGTAAATCTCTGAACTATTAAGGTGAAGGACCAACTAAATTGCAAATTGCATTATTTCATCTAATTCTTAGTTTGGACCCTACCTAATTATCAACCCCAATATAGAGCTGGCTCCTGTTCTCCAACGACAGCCGTCCATGGTGGTGTCGCCACCGCTATGGTGATGATGGTGATTCTGTCACGACTCTTTAGTTTCCACCAGATTTCGCAACCAAATCAATCATAATTTTGAAATTCAAAACCATCTCATACCTAAAAGCACCATATGCATCACTGATTTTAAAAATAGCTGTATTGGACCATATGCACCACTTGAAAAATTTATGAATTGTTCATACTTGGATCAATTTGAAAATTTGAATGAAAAAAAAGAAAAGATAAAAGAGGTTAATGATATCCAATTAAAAATTTGAAAGACAAAAGGGTAATTTTATCATTTCACTCCCAAAACTAACGGTGTTAACTATAACTAATGGAAAACATAGTAATTTGAGAAAAAAAATTCTCAACACACCTATAGCAACAAATAAGAAGTCAACTGTAGCTAGGTGAGATTGGTGTCAAGTCAATTGTAGTTATGTGAGATTATCCCTAAATATATTATTCAGTTTGGGACCCTCTTGCCTAATAGTGTCAGGGAATATGTACGATAGATATGAGATGATTATTTAGTTCCAAACACTTAATTGTTTGCTCTTCAAATCTAAAATTGCACTCCTCGATTAGCTGCTGCTACTGCATTTCAAACTAACAACTGAATAGTGTTCTTCTATCAGTATCAATCTTCAAATGTAAATAAAGCTTCGTACTGCATACAACACCTAGAATTAGAATTGCATAGAAAAAATACACAATTATAACGGATTGGATTAAACCTCCAATATAGCTTTGGCCTCATCATCAAATGCTTTGCAAAGAATTTCATAACTCTTCTCTACTCCACTCTGACCAAAAAAAGAAGAATTACTTCAGACTGTCCTTATAAACATATATCTTCATTTGTTAAAATAATAATCACTCACCAAAGGATCAACCCTAGATGGTGAGATAGTAGATATGATATATCTGTACAAAATTAAACTTCACTTTCAGACTAAAATAAACTCAATTTGAATGACAGCAACACAATTCATCACAAGGTTATAACAAAAGAAATATAAATATAAAAGATGGACTCAATTTCAATATCAATCATAAGAAAGGTGTTAGGATAACAATCATGTAAACAATAATGATCTTCGTCATTTGTCATAGTCACTAAATTCCTATATCTGTCAATTGTTATTTATGTAAGCATGAAGGTATAATTGAACAAGTTGGGAAATAGAGCAATACTGTCAATGTCAAGCAAGAAGATATAATTGAACAAGATGGGATTTTGTGAACCCGTATATATGCCCATAAAAGAGAGCGTGAGCAAGTGCTGTATGTGTATCATTCCTATTTGTTCAGAAAATATTGTAAAGCAATAATCTTTTCAGAATATTAGAAAAATATTCACCTCAGTTTACTTGTATAGAAGTTGATAGCGGAAGAGTTAGCTTTTTGAACTGTCAACATCATAGCACTCATGCAATTCTACAAAAGATAGAAAGTAGAAACACTAGTTATACTTACATGGTGCAGGTAGATTAATAGTTGAGCAAGGGATAACAAATTTTGCACCTTGCGGGCAATAAGCTCAATGAGTTGCATTAGGAATTTGCCGAGCCCCTTGGCTTGAACACGGGGCTCAAGCTGTAATTCGTAGACATAAAGAACGGGAATGTCTTCCTCGATAGTAAAGCGATAGTGTAGGAACCCAACCAAGTGGGTAGTTTGATGCACAAATATATATCTAGCTTCTGGAGAAACCATTTCTCTGCGCTTAATCTTCTCTTGTGCTGGCCACTCTGACCCATAAGGTCCTTCCATATTAGCCTGCTTGTTACTGTTAGAAAAAGGACATTTGATTTGATTTGGTTGGAATTGAAATCCCCCAAAACAAATGTTACCTTGAGCAATATCTGAATGTATTGCTTTACAGAAGAAGATAGTTTGTCCCCACATCCCGATTCCAGCAATACAGAGAGACCTGTGAGTGTCCACATAAAAGCAAAAATGAAATGTAATGTTATAACCCAGGCATTAGCCAGATGGATATGGATGGTGTTGAGTGTTGAAACACAACTCACCATTTCTGTTGTATTGACGGAATGGAGGAAAAGGGGAGAGAGGGTCAGAGAGAGATGAAGCTGATTTGATGAGTTGCTCCACAACCTTCTTCTTCTCCAATATCTACCCATTCCCATTCCCACCAATTAATAACATTTACAACAAACAATCCAATCCAAACCCTATCTTACCCTTACCTGTCTGCGCTTCACCTTCTTCGACTCCATCCAATCTAATCTAATCCCAAACTCCTCCACGCCTGCGTTGCGCTTCCAAATCTAAGCTTAGGCTAGGGTATTTACAAACTCACTCGACCAAGGGGACGACGCCTTGCTTTTCAACTGCAGATGAACCAATTTTTATTTCTTTTTTTCCTTAAGTAACTTTTTAGGGAAAACCTTTCTTGTTACTACCCTATTATTCACACTTACACTTGTTTTATATGGCTACACTACACTCAATTTTAAAATGGTTCATGTTATTATCTTATTGGGTAAATGTCACTTTACCCCAAAACTTAAGGTTTTTACAGCTGACAACCCTAAAATTTATTTTGGCATCATGGGTATCCTGAAATTGATAATTTCGTTCTGTAAGTCACGTAAGGCAATTATGTCCAAAACTTCGTTAGTGTGTATGTGCAAAGACCATTATGCTCCTCACGAATATTAACACCACGCTTAATAATGAAGCTTATCTGTGAGACGCTTCAGTTACTGAGAATTAGAAAACGAAAGGACTAAAGGCGATAGAGAGAGGAGTGAAGGCGAGAGAGAGGACTGAGCTTCCTGACGAACCCAAATCGGTGATTCGCGCTACAGACTCCATCGAAAGCGAGATAGGTGAAGTAAGTTCTGAGTTTAGTTTTAGGGTTTAATACTTTCAAAATTTAGGGTTTTGGGCTTAAAAATTGATTTTCGTTTTGGATTTGTGATTTTACGATTTCGAGTTCAATTTCAAAATTAGGGTTTTCAAAAATCATGTTCAAAACCTAGATTTTTTTCTTATGTTTTGTATTTGTTTAAGGATTTACACATTCATACTTATGTTTTTGTGTTTTTCTACTAGCAAGGATACACCACGACCCCATATTGTTTTTAGACCTACCCCTCCAGCTCCCACCAAAGTTTTTGAAGTGTATCATGGGGGTCTCTTTCAAAAACCCAACATGAATTACATAGAGGGGGAGTATGAAACCATTTCTAGTTGATGAGGATGAATGCTCAGTTGGAAAGTTGAAGGCTATAGTGGGCATTCTAGGTTACGACCCAACGAGCACAATATCGTGGAGATTCCCTTTGAAGGAAATTATTTTGGAATTAAATCTGTTATGCCTAATTGTGTATTTATTTATTAGTATTAATGTTCATCAGTGATATGCATGATTCGATTTATTCTCATAATGTTATTTAAGAACCCAATTGAGAATATGTTTGCTAAATCGTCTCGGGATTAAGGCGATGGATTAGGGTAATAATTAAAGAGGACAATTTTAATTTAATACTTATATGCTTGCAGCACCGAGTAGTAATATTTCATTATATTTGTACTTAATGCTTCTTGCCCCCTTTAATGGCGTCTGACTGATCTAGTTTGCTAATAAAATCGAGAGAGGAGTTAGTAAATGGACTTGAGTAATGAAAGCAGGGTCTCACTAGAGATAGGTGAGCTGACTTGGTTGTAACATCCATAGGTTCCCCAAATCGAAAGATCCTGAGAACTTACGAAACTTACTGCTTGCTAGCCGGTTAAATTATCACTAGAGATAATGTGGTTATCTTTAACTAGTTTTAGACTTTCTATCTACTGATAGGGGATTTAAGGTATCTTCAAGTTCTCGTTGTCTCCCTAAGTTTTAGTATCATCATATTTATTATTTTATTTTTAACTTATCTTAATTATTATTTAAGTTAGAAAGTCACACACAAAATAGTTGATCAAATTCAAAGTATTATTCACTTAGATAATTGATCAAAGTGGTTGATTAATTTATCGAAATGAATGGATTCGACTTGCAGGTAAGCATAAATCCTAGCATATCCTGAAATTTGAATCCGAGATGGTTGCTAATATAAATTAGGATGAATTTATATGAGATATAAATTGGAGAACCTAATGTATACATCTTAATCCTTGATAAGGATAACAAATCTTGTTGCCAAACATTATACACTAATAAAATTTAGTGGGATTTGAGGTGTCACATGCACACCACATCTAGGTTTGTGTTATCATGGACATGGAAGGGTGGTCTTGCATAAAAGACACATGTAAGTGTATAGATTCTCCAACAATTGTCAAAAACATGATTTTGGTGAGAGAGATTCATGACATGCAAGCTATAGAGAGACATAGAGAGAGAGAGTCTTTCAAGTTTTCTTCCACTTCTATCTAAGTTCACGAGAGATTGTCTCTCATAAAGTTTTTGCTAAAAATGTAAGGCACGATAAGAGAGTAAAGATCTTTCATAACATCCAACTCAAGAACAAGAAGTAGACATTTTTGGGTCAAGGAATAGAGGTGTCAAGAGGTTCAAGTTGAAGTGTATGAATTTTGAAAGATTGGCTAGTGGACATACCAGAGGCTTCATATTTGGAGAGCTAATCAAAGAGGCTACATTAAGTGTTGATGAACAAAAGAGAAACCTTGGCATATTTCTCTTAATACTATTGCATGCATGATTCTGGAGCATAATCAAGATTGTTCTTGTTGGTTTAGTTTAATGATATTTTTGATGAATATAATCTATAATTTCTCCCACCACTCTTTCGCTACAACCAACACATACATATATTGATCTTTCAAGATCATCGTAGTCCTAGTACGATGATCCTACGATCAAGAACAATTTAGATATACATTTATAGTACATGACTCTTATTATCGTAATCCATATTATGATGTCATGTATAACAGCTTAATCAAAGACCTATTATATTGCCACATCAACCACTATCTGTATGTGATAACGGCAAAAACCACTTACTAGTTTCTATTGATAAAACACTATGTGTAATGTGTTTAACAATTATGCACAATGATTGAGTTTAGGATATAATTCTGACATGGTATTCTTCGGAGATGAAGACGAGGTATTGAAGATTTGTTGATGATGCTTCTAGGGTTTCACTCCTAACTTATACAATTACAAGATTGAAGAACCAAAAAATTAATTGTGGAGAACAAGAATCATAACCCATCTTTTGTTTTCTCAGTTTCACGAAAATTAGAACAAAACCCAAAAAAAATAATTGTGGAGAACAAGAGTCATAAACTATCTTCGATTTTTTGTTCTTATGTTAGTGTTTGACATTGAGTACCGACCTAGATGGGACTCGCCGTCTCTGCCTCAGCCTCTGGCGGCGAGGAAGCCGGCGAGAGAGAAGGGGCGGTGGAGTTGAAAAAAAATCAAAAACTGAGAATCAAAAGGTCAAATATGATTTTCGGGAAGCTCAAAGAGCAGAGACACAACGAGATATGAGATTCAAAGAGGATTGTTTGTTGAAATCTATGTCAAATTTGATTTTTGTGCCACAACCTCCATAGAAATGAAATGCGCCTCCTCTCAACTTCGTCCGCCCTAAACCACTTGAGTGACCGCAAAAAATCGTCTAGGAAGGCCGACGAGGCAGCGAAATTATTTTGCCCAAATTGGTTGAGGATTTGAGCGAAGTCGGGAAGAGAACTGCTATGATTTGGAGTCTGCCAATATGGTTCTAACCCTAATAATCAAAATCTAATAGCACTAATAAGATTTGGATTGCGAATTCATAAAACTCAAATATGAAAAAATGCTTTGAATTGAGTCACATTATAGGTTTAGATTGAGTTAAATTAGAGTTTTGTGTGGTGTTGTTATTACACATTTTGAGGATAAAGGACAACTTTCAGTCACACAAACTGTGAGTAGCCAACAAATTAACACTTCTGTTGTATTTGGGAAACGTGAGTCTGAAAACAAATGATGTAATTTTTTGTTGATGTGAAAACATATTTGTTCATCTGTAAGTGAATATGTTTTTCATTTTTTTGTGACTCCGTACAAGGAGTGACACTAATTAGAAATTTAGAAATAGACGGGAGCAATTTAGTCTTTTCACAAAAATTAACAGAATAAATAACAGTGAGACAAAAATATTTAAGTGCTATGTAAAATGAAAAAGATAAATTAGATGACGTATTGATAACTCAAACATTTGAGTTGTACCCGGATGCAATTATTCCAAAATAAAATTAAGGGAAAATTTCATGTACCCCTTAACTATAGTCGAGTTTCACTTCATCCTTTTAAATTAAAAAACAACTTGTGAAGTCCTTTAAGTTTAAAAAGTTTCTTTTACTATTTTTTTTTAATTTTATTTTGAAAATTCTGTTAACTCTTTTGCAAAATAACAAAAATACGCTTGTATTAAAAAAATAAAATAAATAAAAATGGTTTTGAATTTCTTTTCTAAATTTTTATAAAAACAAAGAGTAAAAAAAGTATGTTACATTGCTAGTATTATTTTTATGAAAAATGATAAAAAAACAATGTTTAAAAATTATTTATTATTTATTTATAAAAGAACTTTATAAAAATTATTTTTACTGCTGGCAAAATTTTATTCTTTATTTTATACAACAAAAAAATTAAAAAGAATTTAAAATTATTTTTGTTTATTTATTTTAATTTTTTAATACATTTGTATTTTCATCATTTCACAATAGTAGAGAGTAAATGGAATTTTTCTTAAAATTAGTGCAGTGCACTCCCAATCAGAAACTCAAGAAAGGCCCAAACCTGGCTTGACCAAATCGATATTTCATATTTACACTGCTGCTCTTCACTCCGTCGAGAATCTACTCTACTCTACTCTACTCCACAATTGTGTCTCGTCTCCTACTTATCAGCGATGGCTACCCCCGTAGAAGAAAGACTCGAACAGTTCATCCAGTGGCTACAGGTTCCATTCTCAGCCCTTGTTTGCTTCCCGAGAAAGTTTAGGCATTCAGGGTTTTGATTTAATTCCTTAATAACCAAACAATGCATTTCAGGTGAATGGCGCTGAACTTCGTGGTTGCAATATCAAATACTGTGATTCCAACAGAGGCTGTGGTGTATATCCCTCAAATGATGCTTCTGATGGTAATCAAGTTATTTCTATTAATCTCTCTTGTTGCTTTACGTGTAATTTGCTTTTGCAGCTCCAATTTGTTAATTTGGTAGTGCATGCTTGAACTGTTTTCCCCATTTCCCCCCTTAATATGGGGATTTAATTGACCCAGAAGAAAACAAAACAAATCATTCAAGTGCCCATTCAAAAAACAAACGACACAAGCATGGAGCCTGGAGAGAACAAAAACATGCCCCCCTAAACAGGTGCCTGGAGACTAACAGTAAAGCCTAGCAAACATTAGCACCACTAATGTGTGGAGTGGGATAAAGCGAGCAAAAAATTATAAAGAGAATGCGGGGAGCTCTTACATGTAAGGAGGAAGAAATGATGTAGGGAGCACTGTAGGGAGCCCCATTGAAGTGATATTCTTACATTCTCACTCCTTACAATAGCTTTTTAACTGATGCAGTGGGCCCCATTAAAGATGCCCATAACATTTTGATTATGCCATTCTTTGTTTGGAAGCAAAATGATCTCAATCATCGCTATAACATTTTAATTATAAGTTCACTCTTTTCTTCCATTTCCGAAATGAAGAACTAGAAAATTTTGCATGGTTATCTTATCAATTGGGTTCTGACATTAAATGATGATCCTTTAGGTTACTTTTAATTTTAGAGCGAAGCAAGTACATGTTTATGTTATATAGTTATGTTGGAAGTAAATCAATAGTAGTAGGGAAACTGAACACTTGTATGAAAACTTACCTAGTTCAAAATATCAATTCTAAACAATAACAGATTCTTCAATTTGTTACATTCTCTTGCTCAATTTTCAACGGCTACCATACTAAGTAAATTCGTTGTCCGGTTGATTGTGAACAATTTCAGGAATTCTATTTGTGGTTCCACTAGACTTGGCTATAACTCCCATGAGAGTCTTGCAAGATCCTCTTCTCGGATCTGAGTGTAGAGCAATGTTTGCGGAAGGAAAAGTCGATGATAGGTTCTTGATGACTCTATTTCTAATGGTTGAGCGCCTCCGTAAGAACTCTTCCTGGAAGTCGTATGTATCTTATTGCATTTTCAGTTTACTTTTTTGATATATTTTAGTAGCCGAGACTTATTGGGGGTCTAAGAGGAAATATCAGGTACCTTGACATGCTTCCAACCACTTTTGGAAATCCACTTTGGTTTACTGCTGATGAGCTTTTAGAGTTGAGGGGAACCACATTATATCGAGCAACTGAATTGCAGGTAAATGCTCTTTTAGCTTTCTACATGAAACTCATTTAGTATGAGATTAATCTAGGGGAGGAATTAGAATCATTACCACAGAAGGTAGATTAGATCGATCTCTGTTTTTGCTGATTACACGAATTACTTTTCCTTTTGGTAAAGGCAGACTTTTATGTTTGTTTTCATGGTGATGAATCTCCTAAAAAATATTGCATCATATATTAACTGACCTAATTAAATTTGATTATTATGCAAAGCTCTAGTCTTGCTTTGATGATAGTTGTTAGAACTGAACTCTATTGATCTATTAGTGTTTGGGTATCATTCATAAAGACAATGGTTCAACATGATTTTTATTTGTCTATTTATCTAATATATA
>JAYMTP010007378.1:0-11062 GCA_036897365.1 Geranium brycei | reverse complement strand
ATTTCTATCAAGTTTTTATGCGAAAATTAAAGCACGTTTAGTTGGAGTAGAAAGAGCAAGGTGACCGGTATCGACAACGGCCACAACATTATCTTAATCAGCTCTTGGGCACAAAAAACAATTTACTAAACTATACTTTTATCTATATAAATATATACGAATATGATATGACCTCTGAATCTAGTAGGGTTTGATGAACATCATCAACCACTCTTAGCTGAAGAAATCTTGGATTTGGTTGCCGCAATTTTCATCTGATAATAGCAGAAGCTGTTCTTTAGGGCCTTTTGTCCGCTGAATTGAAATGGGAATTGGAATTAAACACCGTCTCATGACAAGCCAACTATGAAACCTCCCGACCCTCTCCACCCTCTCCCTTTTCAGTCTTTCCTTCAACCTCCTTTCCCAGAACCCCGCAGAATGGCTTCAAGCAATCTTTAGCCAGTTTGGGAAAATCACCTCTATCTCCATCCCCCAAGAACACAAAAACAGTGGCAGATGCTTTGGAATCGTCCACTTCTCCTACCATGGGGATGCTAATAAAGCCATTGAAGCCCTCCACGGCTCCTCTATCTCCTATGCTAATAAAGCCATGGTGTTATATTAATAACACCATACATTTAAAGTTGGGGGTTTGAGTTATGAGTTCATACAAAAAATTGCAAAAACTCTGTATACTATTTCGTTTTTGTATAGTACATGTGTACTATTTATTGCAAAAACTCTCAATTCACATTGTATTTTTTGTACTATAATTCTTATTAAAATAGATGAAAATCTTGAAATATTTACATAATCCAAAAAATACCCTCATGACTTAGTATATACAATTGCAAAATTTCTCCATATATTATTGCACTTTTGCATATAGTCTCGATATACAATACACTTTTCGTTTGTTGTGAAAAACCACACTGTCCTCTTTGCATAACTTTCAATTTTGCAAAAACCAGCTAAGTCGGCGCCTAGGCGGGGATTCTTACCACACTGACCCAATTTTATGTAATCAGTCGGTTTAAGTCGACTAGTAAGATTTCAGTGGGTTAACTCGGATCTAGGTAGTTCTAGTTAGATATAGGTGAGTATGGAATTTTTTTTTATAAAAAACTAGTTAAAATTATATAAATGAAAAATATTTAAAACTAAAATAATTTATACTAATTGATATTTTTATATTTTTATCTATATAAATGTAAAATATATTAAAATATTAATTTTTGATACAAAAATGGAGAGTATGGTGATTTTTGCAACACTGAAAAATATGCACAGACGATAGTGAGTTTAAGCAAAAAATTACATCATATACCGATATTTTCTACAAAAGTGTAATGATATATGGAGAGTTTTTGTAAATGCATATACTAAACGATGAGGGTATTTTCGTATTATGAAAATAATTCAAGATTTTCGTTATATTAATGAAATTATATTGTTGGTACAAAAAAATACAAGGTGGACAGAGAGTTTTTATAAGAAACACAATGTACGGAGACTATACAAAAATGAAATAGTATACATAGAGTTTTTGTAATTTTTCATAATAATATGTACATGCCAATATATTTGAGAACCCGGCGCTTCCTTCTTTATGCTCACATTTAACTTTGTCCCATAGCTTATTTCCTCAAGTTCGCACAAAGAAGAGTCTTCAAATCCCGTTTTCAACTACAGTATCATCAATTGTGAACATAATTCATTACATGATGGGTAGTTTAGGAATTTATAAAAAAATTGATATCACATAAACATCACGTGATGAAAAAAAAATCAATTTTTCATCCAAAATACCTACTACATTCTCAATTTTAAAATTGTTTAGGGGATGTATAGTAGTTCTCTTGATAGTATATGAACCTAAATCGTAGAAGATGGACGACATAGAATGCAAATTGAAAGTTTACAATTATTAATGGTTGAGTCCAAAAATGTAGATCAAAACGGAGAAACGACATACTCACACCAGTGTTATGGATACAGGTAGATATTGGTGATATACTAGAATTTTTTACATTCCCGCGACGATATCGTGAATATCGGCTAAAATTTCGGTCAAAGTCAATCAACTAAATAAATTTAAATTAAATTCAGTTTAATCCGGTCCCTTCACCTCCCATTGCGACTCCTAGCATACCAGAATTCACATACTTACTTCTTCTATTTACTGTCTCCTTCAACGACTCTCCTCCAATCCTATTTCAATCTCTCTCTCGTCTGTGTACCAAGCTTGCTCTCTCTCTCTCTTTCTCGGCAATGTCGACAGAGGACAGCTGCGTCTTGTCAATGTCACGCCTCCGACCAACAGATGCGCTGATTCTGCGGCCCTCCAATTTCTGGCAGGTATTTTCTTAACAATTCCTTTTTTTCATTCCAATTTCTACCTTCCTTTCATTGGCCCATCTTCCATGATTTGTCATGTTTATCGCAAAACTCTAGTTTATATGCATATAGTTATTGAATTTGGCTCTTTTGTTCTTGATTCTGATGATAAGACTGCGAATATATTCCTAATTAGAATGTAATGCATCTGAATTGTCTGGGTAGAATCTACTTCTAGGTTTTTGCTTAAAATTCAAGCAAAACAAAGGAAGAAAATAACATTTCCTTGGGCTGTGGTCCCATCACTCCAAGTTGACCTCATAATTTGATTCTTCAATCGTTCACCGGTGAGGAAATTCCTCAATGATTTACGATATTGATGCACCAGAAATGTTCAGCTGATTTAGTTTCCGCTTTTGCATTAGTATCATGTCTAATGAAACTGAGTGTTTGCCTTACTATTTCATGTAAGGGAGAGTTGATGTCATTCTGTTGTTCCCACAACTTAGGTGGTTAATGGATGTTCTTATTTTGTTGAACAGTCATGTTGTTGGATGGCCTCCTATAAGAACTCATAGGATGAATAGCTTTTCCAATCAAGCAAAATCACGAGCCTATGATAAAATCAATAACACTGTTGTAGACAAGACAATCAATAATTATTATAAGAAGGATTGTATCGTTCAGGAGAAAATGTGTCCTAGGAATTCCACGTTTGTCAAGGTGAATATGGACGGAACTCCAATTGGGAGGAAGGTTGATTTAGATGCTCATGGCTGTTACGGGACTTTAGCTGAAACTCTAGAGAATATGTTCCTCAGACCTGCAACAAATTTCAGTACAATTCGTGAGTGTTTCATAGCTTTACTGTCTTGATCTTCCGAAGAAAGAATTCCCTTAAGAGCATTTATGGTTGTGAAATGCATATCTGCTCTTAAGTGACGTGTATATATGTTCTGTCATACAGTGTGATTATTGTATAATTTGGGTATGCTGCAGAGGGTTATAACATGATGGTTGGGACAACAGGACATTCAAAACTGCTTGATGGATCATCTGGGTTTGCACTTACCTATGAAGACAAAGATGGAGACTGGATGCTTGCTGGAGATGTTCCGTGGGGGTATGTACTATTCCCTTGATTACCATGCACAAGCACTGACGCTTCAATTGGCATCTTAAGTATAACTATTGATCTTAGAAGGATTAAACTAATTGGCAGTTTAAGATATAAGGTGCACCCTATAGACTGGAATATGCTACGTAAGATATATGAAGACTGTCCAATTTGCTTAGAATTTGTGTTTGATAAGATGCTCTTTCAAACGATATATTACTGAGAGTACATCAGTTTTGACACTTCAATATAGCGAAAAAGGTGAACTGTAAGTGAACTATTGAATCGGTAAATGTGAAATTTTGAAATATGAGTTTGAAGCTAGCCTTGAACTACGTTAGTCTTTTTAATCATGTTGATATCAATTATAGTTCCAGTCACTGGTCTCTGGATTTGGGATCTTTTCTTTTCGTATAGGCACTGTTCTGGTTGAATGCTCTATGTTTCTTGCAAGTCTGTTAGTCTTTCTAACTGTAGGCTGAAAATCATTTCCTTTCACATATGAATTTGCATTCAGGATGTTCATTGGCTCTGTAAGAAGGCTAAGAATTATAAGGAGTTGTGAAGCTAATGGGATTGGTACGCTGTAGGAGCATGAAACACTATTTTTGACCTTTGGTGTTGGATTCTGGATGTTAACCTGCTGCTCTAAGGCTGTCAAGAAACAAGCCCATATACACAAAAGATGAATTGAATCAACTTCTGATACATAATACACTATACACAGAGATACTGCGTTCGTATGACAGCATTTTGAGCAATGAAGATAGGTCCTCACACTTTCATGTCTATATGTTATTTCCATTTCACTATAAATTCTTCTGTCATACTTATTCTCTCTTTCCTAGTTTCGATAACATCTTAGCTTCAATGTAATGCTAACTATATATGCCATGTTGTAAATTTGAGCAATATGTATGCATTGGAAGCAAATACTGACTGTTATTCTAGTAAATGAGTACAACAGATGTCAGGGAAAAAATGAAGTGTTATTTGCACAAAAATAATCCTATTTGTTGTATTCCTCAGCATCTCCTGGGAACCAGTTGGAACTAGTCATTAGCAGAAACATGTGGCCAAATCGGTGTTCCTAGAGGAGACCATTTACAGGTGAAGTAGTGAACACTGGGTTAGATGTTGGAGGAGGTTCTGTAGTGGTGGTTTTTCTCCTAGGCTTTGCCTCTCCCAGCATTGTTATGACATCCCTCATTGATGGCCTGTCCTTTGGCAGCTTTGCTGTGCACGCAAGTGCTATTCTTAGAACCAACAGCATCTCCTCTTGCACATACTTGCTATTTCCAGCTATGGGGTCGAGAGCTTCCTCTAATGCTTTGTTATCTCTTACTTTCCTCCTTATCCATTCCACTATGTCCACACTTTCTCCAAACTCTGCGTCCAGGGGTCTCTTTCCTGTTATCAGCTCCAGCAGAACCACTCCGTAGCTGTATATGTCTATCTTCTCATCTACCTTCAGTGTGTATCCATATTCTGCAAATGAGACCAAAATGGTGAGACAAGCACAAACAATGTCAAGGTTATGAACTTGTTCTTGTAACTTACCAGGGGCTATGTATCCATACGATCCGGCAACCATTGAGACCGTCTCATTCTTCCTCACCATCAACCTTGCCAACCCGAAATCTGCAACTCTTGCTTCCAAATTTGCATCCAGAAGTATATTGTTAGTCTTGACATCACGGTGGATAACCGGTGGGTGACAGTCATGATGGAGATAAGCAAGACCTTGAGCCACTCCTAGGGCTATGTTGTATCTTGAAACCCAATCCACAAGCAGCCTCTCAGATTGCTTGCAATGCAAGGTTTCTCCGAGGCTGCCATTGTGCATGAACTCGTACAAGATCATGACTTGCTTGTCATTGTGCAGGTACCCTAATAACCTCACTATGTTTCTATGCCTCAGCTTCCCCAGAAGATCGACTTCTCCAACAAGATCGTCACTGCTCCCAGTTTCTATGTCAGTATTTGATCTCCACAGCTTCTTGACTGCAACCACTGTGTTTGACCTATGAACCTCAGCTTTGTACACTGTCCCAGTTGCTCCCATACCGATCACATTCGATTCCTTGATGCAGGCTAGAACTTCAGCACTGGTGAAACCAAGCCTCTGGAAGGCCACCAACCTCCAAGGCCACTCTCCATTGGTGAATGTTTCACGGAAGCAGTTTCCGTTTACATACCATTTCCTGTATAGAGAGTGAGCCCCAAAAAGTGCAATCACAATTGCCACAACTGATAAAATCCCAATGATCCATCCTTCAACTATGTGCTTAGTGTGCAAGTTGCTCCCCCTTGGCATGACTATTGAATCAGAGTAGCAAAGAGGGAGGACGCCGCCACACAGGCCTGCATTGCCAGCGAGATCCTCGGGATTGATGGTTCGTAGCACACCATTGTCGGGGACAGGACCTTGTAGCTTGTTATGGGACACATTGAGCACTTCCAAGGCAGGGGAGGTCCCAAAACTCTCTGGTATCCCTCCAGTTAAGGAGTTGTTGGAGAGATCGAGAATGGCCAATGTGGGCATCATTGAGATGGGATTGGGGATTTCCCCAGTTAATTGGTTGCTCCGTAGATTCAGATTCACCAATTTCTGACAAGAAGCAATGCTTGGCGGAATGATTCCAGAGAAGTGGTTGGATGAGAGGTCGAGAAGAGCGAGGGAGGGACAGTCCTGGAACTGGTCAGGGATTGGGCCTCTCAAGTTGTTGCTGGAGGCCATCAAGGTCTGCAGATTTGGGATGGAGAGGATGGTGGAAGGAAGAGAAGAATCGAGGCGGTTTCTTGACAGATCAATAAAGGAAAGAGATGTAGAATAAGAAATATCATCTGGGATCTGACCGGTGAGGCTATTATTAGCCAATTCAAGCCTCTGAAGCTTCCCGAGCTTGCCAAGACCGGCGGGAACTGTCCCTGACAGGAAATTGTTGTGCATTCGCACGCGAACGAGGGAGAGGCAAGAAGAGAATGTAGGTGGAATAGGACCTGTGAAGGCATTGTTGAAGAGGATCAGCTTTGTAAGATTGCCTTTACTGCACAGAGTTGAAGGAATGGCCCCAGAGAAGGCGTTGGACGAAACATCGAGCCACACCAATGGCGAGTTCTTGCCAAGGTCACTGGGCAGTGGACCTGACAAAGAATTGTTCCACAGCTCAAGAACCTGCAGTTGACCCAACTCTCCAAGGCTTGAAGAAACAGAGCCTGACAGCTGATTGCACATCAGGTTCAGCAGCTGCAGATTCTTCAGCTCGCCAATCTCAATAGGAATCTCCCCTGACACCTTG
This sequence comes from Geranium brycei, assembly GCA_036897365.1. Taxonomy (NCBI): domain Eukaryota; kingdom Viridiplantae; phylum Streptophyta; class Magnoliopsida; order Geraniales; family Geraniaceae; genus Geranium; species Geranium brycei. The sequence goes on along the minus strand of JAYMTP010007378.1, from coordinate 4,324 downwards.
TTGTCCGAAAGATCCAGCAACTCCAACGAACTCATGTTCCCGATTTCGGGAGGGATGTTGCCTTGAAAGGCATTCTTGTACAAGAAAAGTGTGTGGAGTTGGTGCAATCTTCCCAATTGAGGTGGAAGCGTGCCGCCAAGATTGGCAACAGCCAAATCAAGATACCTGAGAGTGGTGAGGTTCCCAAACTCAACTGGGATTCCACCTTCAAACTCGTTGTAGCCAAGAATCATGCTCTCGAGCGAAGAAAGCTCCCCGAGCTCAGGGGGGATGAGGCCCGTCAGGTTGTTCCCGGAAAGGCCAAGAAACTTGAGCTTCTTCAAGTTCTTGAAAGATGTTGGTATGGAGCCCTGGAAGAAGCTTCCCCTGAGATCGAGGATCTCCAACGCGCTGGCATTGCCGAGACCTTCATCAAGGAGTCCGGAGAAGTTGTTGCCGGAGGCATTGAGTGTAGTGAGGGAAGCAATGAAGGCAATGCCAGGAGGGAGGGCACCAACAAACAAGTTCTGGCTGACGTCGAGGGACACGAGAGAGGACAGGTTGGATATGGATTCTGGCAGAGAAGTGGACAATGCATTGCAGCATATGTTGAGAGAAGCCAGATTCTTCAAGGACTGGATGTCATGGGAGACGACACCGGTGAGGTTCATGTTGGAGAGGTCAAGCCTCTCCACAGATCCATGGATGTTGCACCACACTCCACTCCAGTTGCAATGACCTGACCCAATCCTCCAGTCCTCGAGGCGCCCGAGTGGATCCACAACACCCTTCTTCACTGACAGTAGAGCCAACTCTTCATCATTGTCTGATGAAGAAGAGGAAGAAGCAATGTAACAGTGGAGGAAAAAGAAGAGAAGCAACAATTTGGTTTGTAACTCCATTTCTGCTGTCTTGAGCTAAATTTTGACCAATTTCATGTTCTTGACAGATTGTTGAGAGCAGTGTGGTTAGAGTTAGGAGTGATTTCAGTTGAAGGGAATGGTTCATGTATAATAGTGTTTGGTAATTAGGATGAAATAAAAAATAATAATTAAAAGAGAGAATAAATAAGGAGGAGAGGTGGTGAGGTATTGGGTTGTGAAACAGGCTGTTATGACTAGAAAGCTTTGGACTTATTGGAAGTTTCTCCGACATTAAACATGGATAGGAATGTGCTCCTTCTATTTCTTCTTCTTCTTTGGTCAACTTAACTCAACGCCATTTATCTCATTTTGCTTATTGTTTACAGGTAATTACCAATCACAACCATTTTTCAACTTTATTTACAATTCACAACCATCATGTCCTAACATCTGAGTTGCTTGTTTCATGCATTTCAGTTACATGGGTTGTTGTTTTATCAGCATTAATGAAGCTACAAATGACACTCATGGGTGTGAAACCCAAGGGTGCATGACCAAATTATTTAAGATTACAAACCAAGCTTTCCCATTTTAGGTTTGGTTAAGGGTAACTTCTAAGGATGACATAGATTCATGAAGAAAGTTTAATTAAAAAATACAACACCTCTCTGTTGTGCATGTGATCAACCCCACTAGTAAATAAATAACCATTTTGCTCAATCCACATTTGCTTGGGCATATTTTATATAAAAAAATTGCAATAATGCACCCATCATCCACTAATTACTCAGTTTTTATGTGCTGATAAAAGGGAATCTTTACATGTTGAGGGCAAAATCAAACACACAAAGAGGACAAAGTTTTTCTCTATTTGATATCCATATATTGATTGTAGGGGCTTCCTGAGAGAAAGAAGCATGTGCACACAGCAGTGTCCTTTTGGCAAGGGCTAGGGTGCCCATTGTTAGAGCCATAATTATCAAGGTTAGATTAATTGAAGACGTTTTATTTTATGTGAAATAACATAATAAGAATTTGGTGCATATGGAGAGAAATCACTTTATGAAATATAATAAGAATAATTGCAAATATTTTTCTTTTCTTTGAATATTACATCGCTTTTCCTATCTATCCATAAACCTACCCCACTCAAATGCAGTGTCACATGCTCAAGCTCGTAGAATAATTGCAAATATTAGTTATGTAGTATTTTATTTTTGTAAGTAACTGTATAATTAGGATTATTTTATGGTGAATTGCACACTTTTGTTTCTTGGAGAACAACATAAACATAATAAAATACTTAAATTACCACTCATGGATCAATCTGAGATAGCCCAGTGGTTAGGGTCTTACAAAAAAATTGCTAAATCAGATCAGGGTTCGTAGTTATATACGGTGATGGACGTGAGAAGTAAGAAAGTGGAGGGTTAGATCTAATGGGATGGGATGGGATGGGATGATGGTATAATGATCAACTGCCACAGTATTGTTCCTCGTCTGATAGATTTGTTTTTTTATATCACATGGGGACATGTGAAAGGCTGAGAATAACAAAATGGGAGGCATGTGAAGTGAAAGAGCAGCTTCCATGTTAATGTAGACTAAACTAGACAAGTGCTTCTTCTCATTATTGGAGAGAGAGAGAGAGAGAGCCGCAGTCCACATGTCTTGATGCCATGGAACGGAACATCGATCTACAACACCCTTTCAGCTTCACTTTTAGCTTTCTTCTCTTCACTTCGGCAAGCAAAATAAGAATACTCATTGATGGATAAATATGTGAGGCCATTGGGATTAGCAATTAAAGTTTAGGTTTGTGTATTAGAATTTTTATATTTTTTGCAAACGTGATATTTTTTTATTTTCAAAATATCGTCTCAATAGGGTAAACTTAATTATGATATACATGACTATTGACGTACTTAAATCACTGAAGAAAATACATTGGAAAACATCATAATTTAATAATCACATTAAACTCAATACGGTGAAAATTGAATTGAGTTTGTATTTAAAAATATATATGGTCAACGAGCTCATACTTAGGGGTGACCACGGTCCGGTTATCCGACCCAAGACTCGGGTCGGTCCTTGGACCGAACTCATTGGGTCTAGATTTTGACAGACCAAGACCGAGACCAACTCAGGTCGGTTCCTGCCGGTCGATTCTTGAACAAGTCGGCAACTAGTTCTAATAGAGTAAACTAGAAAAACGAACTAGAGAATTGGGTTAAGAAACAAAGTGATCCTCACATCATGGTTCCTAGTCTAGCTCCCATATATTGGGACCGGAGGGTCCAGTTCCAAAATCACTCCCACCCCTACGTATGGGTTAGAGTTGCTCTAGCCTCTAAGGGTTTCTCTTGGGTTTAATTTCTTTGTTTTCCTCACCTTTGGATTCTTTTCCAACTTTTATAAGGATCCATGATTTAACTCATAAAAATGTACAACCAATGAACGTGGGTGAACAAGTGCATGCGATTTTTTTTTGTAATAAACATACCACTAATTTTCTATATATAATAACCTTGTTGTCATTCATATGGTACAATCTCCATACTCGTATTTATTATTAATAAAATTAAAGGATAATTACTGATAATTATACTTAACTATACACGATTCTCATTTAGTTATACTTAGATTTGAAAGTGTTTTTTATAGATAGTTCGACTACTTTTTGTTACATGTAAGGTAACTTTCGATAAATTCAGTGTTGTGAAACTTGAGAAGAACTCAACTAAAAATGAAAAACCATATAAGAATATCAACATGTTTCATGTAATAGCTCTAAATACCCAAATCAGAACAAACGGCCAAGCGAGAACTAGGGTTCTCAATTTGAAGCTTCGATTGAAAGCCTTTGTATACGACTAAGCTCTAGAAATTGGGAAGGAGCACCTTTTTTAGCTTTAAGCCAATGTTAGCAATCAATTGTATTGATTTAGTACTATACTTTTCCCACAGTTTTAGTTAATCCTTCTGTTTGAATTGTCAGTAATTAATAATGCATTATTTTATTGATTTGTCGGGTGAACCAGTTGATGAAAATGAAATTTTGCTTAAGATTAGCTCTAGCTATAGAATTGACTTCTTCATTTATTGACTAGTTTAGGCATTTCTTAGCTTATGACCAATGTTAAGATGGTTTCATCAATGGATGGGGTATAGGAAGTAGAGAGGTATAACTAGAGAGATGTTGAAGAAGAGGGTAAAAAGATCATTTCCCAAGTTATTTTTAAGTTTCTATTTGAAAAGACAAATGTTTCCTTAAATCATAAGTTAAATTTGTTATTCAATTAAGGGTAAAATAGTCATTTAATATTCATTAGATATTTGTACCATTTGAAAATTATACAGTGAGGACATTTTAGACTTTTGCACACCAATTCTGTTAGATTTAGCGGAAGTTACCTTAAACATAAATAAAAGTCGGAGTATTTGTAAAAAAACAAACTTTTAAAATTTGGTACACCTAA
>JAYMTP010007377.1:0-11062 GCA_036897365.1 Geranium brycei | reverse complement strand
TCTAAAATATAGAAATTCGAAATATAGGAATTCAAAAGTCTTCAAATAGAATTCAAAGAAACTAGATATGATAAGAGAAGAAAAGAAGGTTAACTTCCATAGTTTTATAATATATAAAAATAAAAGTAATAATTGACAGACTTTGATCAAGTATGACTGAGTTGACCGGATTTTGGACCGATTTCCAATTATCATTTTCGGTAGTTAAGTTAAAATGATATCTCGAAAATAACTCGGCGACATCTCCGTAGTTTACAAACACTACAAAAACCTTGTTAGTTTTTCACATTAGTAATAGGTACATCAACATCAATAATATATAATAGTAATATCTCAATGATAATTCTTCCAGTATTACTTAATCGATTGTGCAAACAAATAAATAAGTGGACAAAAAGTTTTGTAAGAGATACACAGGGAGATCTCTGTAAAAGACCATTAGTATATTGAGAGATTTTGCAAAAATAAGATAGTATACGGAGACTCTTTGCAAAATCGCACTGAGTGGTGAGCGATAATTTCAGAAATTTGAATATATTTTGAGTTTTTCCATCTCTTTTAACAGATTTATGGTAATGATGCTAAATTTTACAGGATTTATGCAATAAAATAATGTAGGTAAACTATCTTCAAAATTGTAAGAGTTTTCAAAATTTTCCCATATAGAGCAGGTCTACTAAATTGAGATTTTCCCTCCAAATAACAAATGGTGTTACAAAATTTGATTTAAAAAATGGTATAGGTGTGCTTAGTACAATAGTGGTTTGATCAAGTGTAGTTGATTGCAATTATCCCTTAATATTGCATTATTGCTAGACACATTCACATTTACATATACAGTGATCAAAACTGAGGTGAAGGAATTCAGCAAATCTTTGAACCAGCAAAACACATATACACACTCAAAAGTCCAATTACAAGCAAGGGCAGATACATAGGGTGGTTTGTTGTGTAGTGTTGTGATTTACACTGGAACTTGTGCATCACCTGAACAATTCAAGTTGTGTGGTTTTGGCATGTTGATGGATGATATTCCATCTCATTGAACATAAGGTTTGCAACAGCCCGGTCAATATTCATGTTGCTCTCCGACTCCAAACCCAAACCCAATTGTTGTACTTGTGTGTTAATGTTGGCTAGACGGTACAAGGCATCTCTAAAGCAAATGCGGGTCTTCTCACTCAGCTGTTGGGCCATCACTATTTCAAGGCCTTGCAGCACGCAACCCTCCTCCTCACCTACCTGAAACCAAATATTACAATCACGCGACAGAAAAGTTCTCCCGCGGTCATTTTCAATATTCCACCGGTTTGCACTAGCATTCCACCAGGTTTATAACATTCCATTATTTTGCACTAACGTTCTACCGGTTCGGACGATTTGTATTTGATTTCGCCTCTATATGTATAGGGATGCACACCAGTAGAAATCGGTAGAGCGTCCGAATCGTCTGAACTTCTACCAGGTGTTGGATCGCTGAAGATCTGCGCGCACGTTGTCCCAGCGCGCGACACTTGGCAGTAAAATTCTACTGCGGTCATTTTCAAGATTCTCCTGGGTCCATAACATTCTACCATTTCACACTAATTTTCTACTGATTCGGACGGTAATTTATATTTGATTTCACTTATATATATATATATATAATACAAGTAGCAGTAGCAGTAGATAATTCTCACCTCTACTGAATCATCCTCATTGTGCTCTGACCTAACTTGTCTCTTCTTCCAAGAGTAAGCTCCAGGGTCGTCAAGTAAGGCATTCCTGCATCACCACAAAACATTAACATAAATCTATACGTACAATCAATCAATCATCAATTTAGTACTGGAACATGATTAATATTGGTCGTACGTACAAGAATATATCGTCAAAGTCGTCGTCGACTGATCTTGAATGATCACTAGAACGATCTTCAACATCATATCTCCATCTTTTACCATTCAAGTTGAGCTCATCGTGAGATAAATCAGAATCGAAACTCTCAATTCCCCATTTGAACTCTCCATATTGTGGAACAACAGCTTCATCAACACCATTTGCATAGTACAAGTCCATCATTTTATCTACAATTAATAATAACGTATTCAAATCATTGCAAATAAACAACAAGAGTGAAACATAAATCAATAGTAATCTTTCTGGTAGATTAAAAAAAAAAAACTTAATAGTTGACTCACACAAGAGAATGGTGAAGATTGAAGAAAGCACACACCTTGTTTGTAATGTGTGAGATAGAGCCTTATATATATATATATATATATATAACAACAACAAAAAGAAAAAGAAATCAAATTAATAGGGAGAGAAAAAAGCATGTGGCCATCAATTGCTTGGTGGTGTTGACAAACTCATGGCTGAGAGGCTTCTCCATTAATTGGCCCACCATCTTCAAAATCATCCATCTTGTGGCTCTGAGGCCGCCATCCACTTGAATTACCGGTTATACCCCTGGCACTTGCATTGCATGCATCAGCTTTGGGTACGTATCCGTATACATTGTTAGACAATCTATGTAGGATTTGACAGAGTTAAGGATAGGGTCAATGGATAAGGGGTTTTTTGTGTAGCAGGAGCAGTACGTAGTCAACTTAGACTAGAGGTAATGCTATGTTTGTTCCGACAATGGATAAGAACATCCTGTGTTATTTAAGCATAAATAGTGGATAGCGAATATTGGTTCAATCATTTACTTTTCCGCTCCACTACTCTACTGACTTTCTGACTTAGCCTTTCTTTCGTTTAAGACAGATAAAAAGTATGCTCAATTAGAGTAGTAATGAAGTAAGTAATACACTCGGACAAGAGGCTTAGCCGAAAGAGAAACTGAATTCAAATCTCACTTTGAGACGGTGGTTAGCCGTCTCAGTAAAGGTAGTGAGCAAGTTTAGGTTTTCTTTCGCCTTTGTATGTTACTCATCATCTATCAACCTTGCTCCTTACGTACTTACCAGAGCAGAGAGTCTACACGCTTTAGCACCTGGTGCAACGGCCCCTGGTTTAACAACAAGTACCAGTTTGACTTGGAGTCGATGACTATTCATACCTCTTACTTTGACACCAAATAAGCGCTCGCCAAAACACCTCCATCTCCACCCACAGATCATCCTCAAGTTCGCCGCGGCAAATGGGCACTGTTACGGTGCGGGCCGCGAAAGCGGTACCAAATCGAGGCAAACTCTGAATACTAGATGACCAAACCAAACATTCAACAGAAGCTGAAGCAAGTCAGTAATTGTAATTCCCCTACGATCCTATCTCAGAGGCTCCAATCCCGCGTTCTAACGAGGCTTTGGGACACCTCATTGGTGATTAGATTATATGAAGCTAAAACTTGATTAATAATTTGTTATTATTAGCTTCCGTTTTCATGTATATTTTCTGTTAATTTTTCATTGATGTTGACAACTTTGACGACATTCTCATAATGCTTTAGCAAAAACGATCAAATGCATCGTCCTACCCACATCAGTGAAGGATCCAAAAGTTTTTTTTGGGGGAGGACAAGAAAATTTACGTCCTCCACTTAATGGGCCTCGTATACCTATAATAGGCATTGACATAATACTCATAAGGATGTTGTGGGGGTGGAGCTTTCCTTGTTGGAGATCGAATCCCATACATTTTCTCGTTCATCACTTTTAATTGAGAGGCCATATTAGAAATTGTAGAGGAGTCAATAATATTTACTCCTTTCTTTTTCGCGCTATGTAGTCTCTCCCACGGCTCCAACATTGTCTCATTTTCATTTTTTGAAAACTCTGAATGGGGTTTTCCAATTCTCTTGCTTTGAAGGAAGAATATTAAAGGAACTTCATGGCAAACTCATTTAAAGTTATGAATCTTTCTGGAAGTGACCTAAACCAAACTTTGGCTTTATCTCTTAAGGAGAAGGAAAAAATAATAAGGTTCACCGCGTATTTGGAAGCTTCATTTTGCCTTGACAACTGAACTCACACTTATTCAAGTATAAATATGCTCATTTGGGTATTTGTGTGGCAACCCATAAAATGATTCATTCTATGGTTTCCATTGAAGATCTTGAAACTTGTATTGAGATTGTTCATTAAAATAGTAAAGTTTTAACTTATTTCATTTTCATTATTTATTTTGCTTGATTGTGATTATGAGTTGTTAAGCACTCAATTAGGGATTGGGGTATTGGATTGAGATTGATAAAATTGGATAATAGTAATGGATGATTGGGGACTGAATTTAGGGATTGTAATTGTGTGGGTTACTGCTTGATCTCTCAAGTCTCAAGTATGCTTGATTAAGATCTAATCCAGTTAAAGAGATCAAAAGCAATTTGTGTGGGTTGATTAGAACAATTATGTATTTACACTCTAGCCCAAACGGTAGTGTGGGTGGGTACAATTACATTAGCCACATGTACCAACACCGAAAGCTAGGTATAGGGAAGTGAATTATAAAACTACATTAATCGAAAATTAGGTTTAGTGAACAATCACATTTTCTGTAATTGGTTAGGGTGAATCTTTAGATGCCCAAAAGAATTTATGGATCAATTCATCATTCACCGCACCTTAGATTTCAATTAAATACCACAATCACATTTTGCACAATTTCAGAACAGCTTCGCTCCTGACCAATTCTTGAAACCACTACTTTGTATTTTTTCTCTCTTTCATTTCTTGTTTTCACTTCCTACATTCTCGTCTTTGTATTATTTTGAGTTTCTCCTTCTCATCTTCAGAAGTAGAATCTCATTTTTAATATATTTGCCTCTTAGATGATAAAAAAACATTTTGCACAATTCCGAGAGAATGTTGTCACTTGAGATAGCATATCAGCAACAAGTAGAATTTGGAAAAAAAGGTATGGAATTCGAGTCACAATTCCCTCCCTGTCCATAGCCACAGGTGGTGACATAAACATTCTTATTGATGAAAATCAGAGACGGCTATGGTCAAACAATTGAAATCTGAAATGCCAAATTTGCAGCAACCAACTGATTCTCATATCTCTCTCACAAATTATTTCAAAGCATCCCTACCTACTTACTAACTACCCTTTTCACTTATAATCCCAAATTCAAAGTCCTCCCTTACATGGCAAGCAACACTTGGAAGTCAAATATGTTTATAAGCCAACTACACTCATCCATATGTTTTCTGTAAGACACCCGCACACACAACTATAGTAATTAAAGATAGATAACCAGTCTTTAATTAATTATTTCATTACCCTTTCGCTTTCTCTTTCTTTTTTCAGATAAAAGAAAGCATAGGACCGTCAAGGATAGTTTAGTGAGTCAGGGAGAAGGAACCCATTCAAAGAATAGGCAGCGGGCACCTCTAGCAGTGGTCCAGTTCCCGCACCCAAAGAAGATGCTTCCATGCTTTGGCCCGGGCTTCCGAACCACCCCTTTACTGCTCCCTACCCCGCAAAAACAGTATGGGTGATATTGGGGAGTCTGCGTCTCCTTTGCTTCTTGTGGGGATTGGGAAGGCCAAGTCAGTGTGTTTGTTATGGAGAATCTGAATCCTCTGTGCATGAGAAGAGCAAGCAGGCGAGCCGTGTTCTTGGCATCATCCAATCCGCAGTGAGGACGGCCCTGCCATGCCAACCCTGCCATCTCAACAGCTTCCTTCAGTTTGCACCTCCCACCACCATAAACTTCACAGAATGGAACTTTAAGGTTGATCCATCTGACACCAACAACAACACAAATGGACAAACTTCAGATTCATATCGTTGAAATTCTTAGATGCACAGATTATGAGTTATGTCTAAGATTGATCATTTACCGGTTGAAATATGGAGGTTTTCGGATCTTCTTGAATCGACACTCGGATTCCAACATTACACGGCAATCCCAGTTTGACCAAGTAACCACAGCAAAGTTGGTGTGCTTTATCCCCTTCTTCTCAAGCCATTTATCATGCCTAAGGAGAGCCTCACTAAGAGTAACACCTCTGTCCACCTAAGCACAATAAGAATTAGGAAAGGAGGGAAAATTCAACGACAAGTGTCAAACGGGCCAAAAAGTTTAATGTAACTTTGCTCTTCAAATTTAATTTAAATGTGATCTATTTGAAAGGTAAAGAGAGTAAATTATAAACTGAGGCAGCACAACAAGCATACATATAGAGAAAATGAGAAGAGCCCATTGTTTGAAATATAGAGGAACATCCCTACTTTCAAACAATATGAAGATGAGATACACAAAATTGAAAACCAAAGGGAGCTATGCCTTGTGAGAACCCCTTTTCCCAACTACTTAAATGTACGGGAAATGCCAATCACGTAATGAGAGGCTGTTTGATAACACTATATGAAGATGAGACACAAAATTGAAAACCAAAGGGAGCTATGCCTTTTGAGAACTCCTTTTCCCAACTACTTGAATGTACGGGAAATGCCAATCACGTAATGAGAGGCTGTTTGATAACACTATAGCCATTCCAAACCTTCTCACATATGTGTCCAACTAGATGCCCTCCTAGAATTTTGCAAAAATAACCAGTCAACCAAATTTGGGCTCCGCAGGAACCCAATTTAATCTAAATTTACCTTTTAATAATTTCAATTTAAGAAATTCACTGTTACCATATAAACTAACAGCTTCAATCATGACACAAAATCACTTCAAAATTTTACAAAGGTTTTCACCAAACAAAACTCATTTTTCTTCCATATCTGAACGATTTTTTTTGTAACTGCTGATTAAAATAATTATAGCAAGAGCAGTTTTACTTTTTAATTAATTGCAGTTTTATCAAACAAGATCGAAGTCCACTCAAAAGTTTATATGTTTACTTAATAAAATACGAGTAAACTGATATCTTAACGAACCTGAATTTGTTGGATGCCAGTCAGATTCTTGCAGAAATCACTCAGATTTTGGTTACAGGTTGGTCGTACATAAGTCTGAAAACATGCTTCCAGCTGACCGGTGACACTACTCACTATGACCGAGGGAAACTCAATAATCTCTTGAGGATGGGGATTCTTTTCTTTATCGCATGTAGCCTCAAAGTCTATGACCACAAAGTACTGAAAATCTTGAAACTGAAACTCATAAGGATGAATTTGAGCAAACGTACTGAATGGGGGGGCATGTTGGAACCGGTTGTCAACAGGAACTGTATAAAATTGGCTTTCAAAAGCATTCATTTGGCAGTGTTGCACCTTCCGAGGATCAAGATGGAAGGTTGGCCACATTCCAAAATCATGCTGATAGTTAGGTTTGCCATGAAACTTATCTGGAGGTCCTACAGCATTCACAACAGGGTGCCTGGTGATTCCATCTTTAAGTTCTGGCAAACCTTCAATAGAACTACCACTACAATGACGACTATAAGGGAATTCCTTTCCCTGGAGGCATTTTAAGGACGCCTCGCTGTTATTTTGCATATTTTCTGCAATAAAAACAGAGTAAAGCACAATTCAATATGCAGTCAGCTTACAGACTACAATATAAGAAACCAGATAGTAGAGCAACAGAAAATGCTTCCAGTTCAAGTAATTCTGGTACAAACAGTTGGGAAAATTTATCAATAGTCACTCAGGATTTAATACGCCACATGTGCATTCTAAGGTTTTGGTATAACAGAACGAAGCAGAGAGGACAAAATTATAAAATGAAACCAATGTTTAATTTTCCATATAACGCGACGAAAGGAATTTGACAACTATACACACTTAAACAACCAGAAGTGTAAATGATGGACATCAAGACAGATTTTATAATAAAAGCTGACATGGTGAAGCATAAAATAAGGCTGTTTGAAGCAGTAATGTCTTTAATTAAAAACACATAAGTGCCAGTACATCCATTTCAAGTTCTACCGAAATAAGTTACCAAGAAAAGCTGCAGGAGACTTTCACAAAAAAAAATGCTCGAGAAGAGCTATGTCATATCTGCTGAGAAGATCCAGTTTGAAGGAAGGTGATTGTCATGCAAAGTGACTGTCAACGTAAAACTATTATTTTATCAATTATTATGAGGCAGAAGGACGGTAAACTTAAATATAATATTTGCCCCTAATTGTCTCTCCACGTATTAGAGTATGATTTATTAAAACAATCAAGGAGGATGTGAGCTTGTGTAAAATAGAGACCAGTGATAGATCATAGAGGAGGTTGCCTTACTAAGTAAAGCAAGAAAGAAAAAAAGTGGTCAAAAGTGTTCCTGATGGAACACACAATGGTTCCACCATTGCATTTCCTAGTAATGAATGTCTCAAGTTTGAAACTCATTACCGGGAGTTGAGAGGCTATGGTGAAGGAAGGAACTATCCTTAGATGTGAAGCAGAATAGCCCAATGGCTCTCCTTATGAACCAAACAAAGGTTGTGAAATGTCTCAATTAAAAATTGTCATTGCAAGCATCTCTACATATCTCATTCAACTGACGCCATTGACAATTATGCATACAAATTGTGTGGTAGGGGTGGGGAGACACGCAAAGATAAAGAATTTGATTGACTACTATTAATTCTTCCCAAGTAGAAGCTGATTAAAAAAAGAAATTCTCCTCAAGTACAAAACTCTAATGGAAGGGTTTACAATCATCTATCTTACTCAATTTACATGCATAGCTTGCAATCGCCAATCGTATTTCATTCAGCTTATATTCTTGATCCTAACATAACATTCACAATTCAATCAGAAACAAAAGGTCAGTTGCTAACCTGTTGCAGATATCAATGATTTAGTAGTGTGGCCTAAACACTCTTTGTAAGTTTTTCTCTCTTTGACCCAAGGCCCATTTAGATTTGTAACCAATTGTAATACCAACCGAGGGCACAATCAGTTAGTGCCAAAACGCCGTACAAACAAGACTTGGTGTCAAAGTTAACCAGAAAATGTGTTGTTTTCCAAAGACATCAAAAAACTATTTTTATCTGCTTCCATTTAGCATCCTCAATTCACCATCACCTTCCACATCTAAACATGACTAATACTCATACACATCAACGCCTAGACAACTAAACATGACACCCACTCGTACACATGTCAAAACAGCCCACATGCCACATCAATCTAATCTATAAACTTCAAAACATTAGCCACTAAAATTTAGAGACTAAAGAGAGCATTGATGCTATATGATTCTTCTTCCATGATAGCATTACTATGGTCCACAATCACTCATGAAATAACCTCTATGAACATGCTCTAACTTCAAAAACTTATGATATTAAAGCAACAGAAACAACTCAATTGGCTGAGAAATTTACAACATGAACAAAGAATCATCCTCCAAACACCACTGCCTTCAATCACAACTGACAGGAGTAAATCAGTACTAGGCAACCATGCAAAGAGTAATAACTATCGATTCAAAGTCTTGCCTGACAATAACTCCACCAGCACAAACTGGAAAAGTTGAAAGGAACAAGAATGAAATAGAAAGTACCCATAACCAAATTGGCTCACCTCACACTCCCTCCTGCTCTCCAACAATCATAAACTAAATCACAACTAGCAGTGATCAGACCAAAACCCTCAAAACACCCACCGAATCAGAAGATTATCGAAAGAAAAACGCCATTCATCAAAACACGCAAAACCAAACAAATCCTCAAAACCCAATACCGGAATCACAGAAACGAATTGGGATCGAGCATCAAAAACTGAAATTATGAAACCAGGAAAATAAAAATCGAACCTTTATTTTCAAGGGCCATCGTGATCATGTATGTAGTAGAGATCCACCAACGAGTACATGAGATCTTCCTCTATAACCAGCCTGCGCAGAACAACCCAAACCCCAAGCAGAGAAAAAGGAAATTTCAATTTCACCTCACGCATAAATATATATACACAAGTATATGATATTTATACTTCTATAGATATTATAATTCTTTAAAAATATTGGGTACAATACCAAGAAGACCCGGATACAATACAATTGGTAAGAGCATGGGTGGGCATTTTAGATCTGGAACCGATCCTGAATTGGGCATCGAACTCTGAAAAATAAATTAAACCCGTGGTTAATGGTTCGTTTTGGTTCTAAATTTAAGATAACTATTCAATTTCAATTTGGTTCTGATTTTGGTTCTCAAAACTTAGAAGTGCCGAATAATCAGTGAGAACCGAACCGGCTCGCGCTACCACATGCCTATCTCTCGTATAATTTTTCTTTAATTATTATTTTGCTTCCACAATTTATCTTTCGATTGAATAGTAATAGTTAAATCTTAACAGTCGATTTTGGTTAGTATTTCTTATACTTTACACATTAATGTTTTTGGTTAAGAGTTGGGCTCAATTTTGTTTAATTCGTCACATAAATCGAGCATGAACTTAAGACCAAAAATAATCGGTTCCAACCGAGTAGGACTAAAACCGAACCAGCAAGAACCGAACCTGAAACCGAACCATTTTTTACAAAGTGGTTCCGTGTTTCGTTCGCGAATATTGAAAACTGAATGGTTCGATTCGGTTCCGGTCTGGAACTATGCCCAACCCTAGCGAGGAACAGCTAGTGGGTCACACCTCGTTCAATGAAACAAAAAAATTACTAATTTTATTTAATACACATGGGAGAGAATATTTAAAATCCGGACCTAACCTACCGAACTAGAAGAACCGTACTTGAGGTGATTTTTGGGTTGGGCCTGGATTTATTGAGAGAATTGGAAAGGTCTTGGTGCGAATATCAGAGAATGACTCAACTACAAACTCCTCTCCACTACAAATCTTAAAACATTTTATGACTACTGGATGGAAAAAGGTGACAGCCGAGATGATGATGAATGAAACAATTAGTCCTCCTTTAGCAATTGGTCAACAAAGGGTACTAATGTCATTTTGTGAGTCATTAATATGGGAGGTTACTTAAAGGGATAATTCCACATACATCACCCTAGGTTTCTCAAAGTCTCACTTACATCCCCTGAATTATAAATGCTAACTGTGAGGCTCCTGAGGTTCACAAAAGTTTCACTTAACCCCACTCTAAGTTTTTTTTTGGAAATGACGAAAATGCCCCTATATCAAAAAATTTTAAAAGTATTTTTGAAACTTATTTAAAAAAAATATTTTTTATGAAAAAAAAAAATAATATATTGATTTTAATAATATA
>JAYMTP010007376.1:0-11063 GCA_036897365.1 Geranium brycei | reverse complement strand
CCCCATCCCCGGGGCGAGTGCGATCGGGAGGTTCGCGAGCGCTCCCATGGCGAAGCTCCCGGCGAGGGACGAGAGCGCGGTGGCGACGATGAGGTCCCGCCGGAGCCGGTCGAGGCAGGCGGCGTAGCCCGGGTTGACCGGGTCGAACTTGCAGGAGGAGTCCGGCTCGACGATCCGGTTCGGGGCGGTGCAGTCGGAGACGGAGACGGATTGATCGGAGCAGAGGGGAATGCAGTCGGAGACGGAGCAGGGCCCGCCGGAGTCGGTTAAGATGGAGGCGTTGATGGCGAGGATGTAGGCCATGGTGAGGAAGGTGGCGGTGCCGGCGCGGAGCTCGGTGGTGAAGGTGGTGTTGCGCTCGGCGAGCTTGAAGTGCCGGCCGATTCTGGTGGCGGCGACGTAGCGGTTGAGGCGAGTGAGGGGTTTTGGTTGTGGTGGCGTGACCGTCTCTGTACTGTCCTCCATGGTTGTGGAGATCGGAGCTTTAGCTGGTGTGTGTACAGGTCTCTGTTTGTGGAGATATATACAAGAGGCAGTGAGAGTGACAGTGGAAGAGGATCTTCATTTTCAAAATGGTATGAATCTTTTTATTTATCTATTATTTTTATTTTATTCCCAATGTGAATATCACGATTTTTTAGAGTTTTATTTTATTATATATATCATGGTTTTGTTTTTTTTTTGAAAATATGATGCATGTGTGGAAATTGAGAAAAATGGGAGATACAATAATGAAAGTTGAGAATCATGTTATGAAAAAACTTAATATATATTTCTTATTGCTCATCTTTAAATGTCTGACATTAACATGTAAACAATTGCGAAGTTAGATTCTTGTTCTATATAAATGAATTGAACATTTAATTTCAATGACCACCCACATGTGAATTGTGAAAGTTAAACTTCCACTGTAACAATCATTCCCACATTGACTCTTGCAATATATAAATCATTAAATCTTGCTGTCAACACATTTCCAATCTTAACAAATTTTCCTCCACTCATTTTTTCTTCTATTTTTACATATGATCTTGTAGGTTCTTGCCAGCTTGATTAAGGTTCTCTAGTCAATCAATCAGCAATATTGGGACATATTGTTCACATCCTCCTTCTCCAAGACACATATACCATTACAACTGCAGATGAGAAACAGATAGCATCTTCAAAAGGGTTTTCATGGAAAATGGTGGTAGCAATTCCATGAAGATCAGTAGTTAAATTGAGTTTGGGTTGGGCCCCACTTTCTTCATCTGTCAATCAATAGCTTTATTTTGTTGTTTATTATATTATGGTGATCAAAATTGAGAAATTAGAATTGACCAGCTTTAGGGCCATTACTAGGAGGCAAACCTTAGTTTTGGAGCGTATCTTATTCCACAATCATAAGGGGTCTCTATGTAACCAAACCAACTTTAGACAGAAAGAAAAAAGAAAATGCAGTTCAAAATCAAATGATGACTAATAAACATGATTAGGAAATAAGTTAAGTGTTTTTTTCTGCTGGGCTCCACAAGTTGCTCTCTTGGTTGGTTAATGGTTGAGTCATGGGAATCAACATCAATCAAAAATATCCCAAATGCTACTGGACTCGAATTTATTTAGGTCACAAATCAAATTCTATGATATAATTATTCAAGAACACAAACATTCTCGGTATCAACAGTCATCCAGTTGCTTTATTGACTATTACAATTTCAAAAGACTGAGTGAAATTTTATATATTTAAGCATATGAATCATATCACATTTATACATTTAAATTCAGCTTGAAGATTGAAATAAATTACCTCGTACTTTTTACACGAGGTAGATGTCATCATCGGTAATCTTTAGTCTATGCATATATAGTTGGATAGTTATTTACATACATAGATTAGGTTATACACCGAGTCATTTAGTTCCTCAATTGACTATCAAAACCTTAAAAATCGGCTACTATCTTCTTATCTATTTACTCGCACGAATCGAAACACACATCCCACAAACATATTCTACTCATACCACAACTACCCAGAATAAATTGCCTCCCAAGACTATATAGCAACTCCCGGTCCCACACTACAAGAGTTGTAGTCATCCAATCTAATATAACAAAAAAATCAAGAACAATATGAGCATGAAATGAGAAATAGCTTGGTCCCACCTCATAACAGTGGTAGGCAAGCAAGAAGAAGCTGAGTGATAGTGTGATTATGAGACCAGATTCACTCAGAAAATGGAGACATGGAAATTGAGGGACCTGCATTGTACTGTCATGTCATGGAATGGTCTGGTCATGATGATGATGATGCTCTGCTTTTGATTCACCAAGTGGAAGTGGAGAAGAAGATGGGGAGGAGCAAAGAAAGACTTGCAGCAACTTTGGCTGGAAAGGGCTGAGACTGAGACTACACATATTTCTCTCCCTTTTTTCATGAATGGGACAATGGAGAACATTTCTTTGGTTTCCTTATTGGCTACCACCATTTTAACAGGCACATATGCATATATACTTTTATACTGACATGTGGGTGTGGGGTGGGCTCAGAGCAAAACTATTCACAAGATCAATGCCAACAATTAGTGGTTTTAGCTACAAAAACCTTAATACAAACACACCAAAGTCAACAATGTGATCCTTAAGTCTCAAACAACATTAGTTTTGTCTCCCACTCTGTTGTGCCATCAAACCCACCCAAGTATAGCCAACCCCACAATCATCATCACTCTCCACTTCAATTATGGGTGATGATAAACATTTTTGTGGGCTGGGACTCTGCACGTGGAAATAACATACAAGCCTTTGGCCCGCGAAGGTGTAGGTGGATCACAACCGGCCTCTAGTATATTATATAATCCAGTGCTAGTCTTGTATCACATGCAAATCTGAATGTGAACAATGTCTAACATACTACTTGTTTTAACATTTTAGCGCTAACATTTTCTTTAAATCATTACTATGTGACAAATATAACAATAGTACAAACATAATAGACATAGATCACAAATGAATTTCTCTACACATGAAACCATTGTATTGTCATTTGCAACATAGAGAGAGAGAAAATCGACATGAGCACTAACCAAGCTACAGGAAAAGGATTAACCCGACCCCTTGGGCTAATATTGGTAGGGACTGTTACTGCACATATACACCTTTACTATGAACACAATGTTAGAGGGAATAAACTTCTTTACCAGACGGCCTTAAATCACTCTTCCATTCTCAGTCCAGTTCATTACCTGATGCAACCTCCTCTTCAGACAATTCAAATGCATCTATCTCGTTAAAGTAGGCTCTCTGCTGCTGAATGAAATCTTGCAAGGAAGCGTCTTGCTTAAGCTTGGAGCATCGCTGCATCTGTAACATCGTAACTTAAGAGATTAAAAGGGTTATTGGTTAAGCTGTCGAACAGCAGGACATTCTTCTGCAAACATAATAATATGCTTAAACCAAAAGGGAAACTCGAGAGGGATGAAAGAATGTGTAGGAAATTTCAGAACGGAACAATGACGTGGTATTACTTCTGAGATAAACAGTCACACAGCAGGATGGTCTACAAACATGAAGAATATGCTTAAGCAAAATATTAAAAGGGTTATTAGATAAGCGGTCACACAGCAGGATGCTCTTCTACAAACACAATAATATGCTTAAGCAAAAAAAGGGAACTCGAGGATGAAAGAATGTGTAGCCAATTTCAGAATGGAACAGTGATGTGGCATTACTTCTGAGATAAACGATCGCACGCAGGATGTTCTACAAACATGAAGAACATGCTTAAGCAAAACTGGAACTTGGGGGGAGAGATTTCAGAATGTGTAGTACATTTCGGAATGGAACCAAATGATGTGGCATTACTTCTGCAGATAAGAGAATAGAATAGTGCAGCTAGTAAACCAAAAATATCTGTGGATTCATCTACAAATAAACGTAACGTAAAACATCAAATCTCTTATAAGGGGTATAGAGTTGTTTGTGTACGGAAAATTCTCGTAGCCAGGTCAATTACTAATCAATGCAAACTCATCTACCATGGAGTTCGAAGAATAGTTGTTATAAATCAATGTATTACAACCAAGTTCATCATAATAAATAGTTATTTCTATAGGAGCTAATGTACATTGTGAAAGGTGTTCACTATACATAAACTAGCAAACACAAAACCCCTTTAAACTATGCAAATCCAGTTTCAGCTAAATGAGAGTAAGCTATCAAATTAGCATTTCTAGGAAATATGTTCAAACTCAAAGCATAATTCAGAACAGAATAATATCGGAAAATACCTTCTTTCGAGGAACTGTACACAGCTCCAATATACCCATATCTCCATGCTCATTTCTTTTGCCCCTGTTTCAGTAAAATAGTCTATCATTCGTTACAACATCAACAAATCAGTTAAGTATCTGCCGTTTTGTTTATTCTTCAAATGCTGCAAAAAGAGAAGTATACATTAGATGTAACATACCGAACATTTCCAAGCCTTTCGGCAGGATAGCAACTAGAAGCCTTTCGTGCAGTCTGTCTCTTATTGATATCAGCGCGAATCTCAGAAACATCACAATTTCCATCACCTGCTCAACAAAACATTGAATAAGCTCACCAAGCTACAAAATACCTATTACTGAAAGTATATGCATAGTATCTACTACAACAAATTTTCATCGACTAAGTTCCACGAGAAACACAAGGATCAATCTAGAGCTGACCTTGAACAACCTGTGTATCTATCTTGTATATTCAATAAATAGAGGATCGAAAATTAAATTCATCATATCGGAAAATAATCTCCAATAGGAATTAACAGTGCACAAAATGAACTAATTCAACATATTCATCAGCCAACATCTCAACAGCTTGAAGAAATGAAAATCAAATTCGCAAAATTAGATAGAAACTAAACATTTCAAAGCAAATTGAAAGAATCAAATGATAACGAAGCTGCTTATAAACTTAAAATGCACAACCGAACCCTAGATCTCAACCATCACAGCAAAATCCATCTCAAAGCTCCAATCGAACACGAACAACTGTCGATCAATCGAATTCAAAGAAAATTAGGCGCGAAATTACCAGTAAGAGACGATGATCTGAAACGCAGAAGAGCAGCGGAAGGATCTTTTGGCTTGCGCTCTGGTTCTCGAATGAGCTTCAGCTTCGTTTTCGAGGCTGTTACAGTCGCCGATGAAGATTGAGACGATTGGGGCTGAGAGACGGTGTTGGTGAGGTCGGAGAGAGGTTTCCGATTTCTGCTTCTACTTCTCGGCGTCGAAGATCTTCTCTGAGCTTCTCCGGCCATTTCTACTACAGCTTCTTCTTCTTCTTCCTCAGTTCAGCGTCTGTAAATTTTGCTCTTGAAGCCTTTATGCGTGACCACACTCACTCAGATCTAGTTCCTTCTCGAAGAAGCTGTTGTTTCTGGCGGGAATTTCTGTTTCGTTGATTAAGACTCGCAAACACGAGAAGCGACCCGATATTTGGAAATTGAGGTTCAGAACTGAGAAGCGGCCAATGTTATTGGGCTTATGGTGTGTATTGGGCCTTGTACTGATGAGGCTCATTCTCAAGAATCCGAATGGTCATCGATAAATGCAGCAGATTATTCGACTTTCTCAAATAGCTGCACATAATTTCAAAATGTATGTAACAGGTCAGTTGAGTGTATGTTAATTTTAAGTATAAAATGACTAAAATACTCATGTTAGTCTTTCAAGTTTTTAAATCTATATTGATTTTCGACTCCAACAAAGAAATATATCTCCATCCTAAACAAAGGTATTTGGATCATTTCACATTGAAAACTAACATTGCTAATTTGAAAAAAAACAGAATTGACTAAAATACTCATGTCGGTCTTTCAAGTTTTTAAATCTATATTGATTTTCGACTCTAACAAAGAAATATATCCTTAGGCCCTCCATCCTAAACAAGAGTATTTTGATCATTTCACACTGAAAACTAACATTGCTAATTTGAAAAAAAAACAGAATTGAGTCAGGTGAGTTTAAAACAAACTCAGCTGATCTTTTACAAACATTTTAAAATCAAGTATACTTACATGAAAAGGTTGAATAGTCCATGTAATTAATATGAGATGAAAATGACAACCATAATGAATGGACAAAGATAACATTAATTTCAAACAGTACTTGTCCATATAGACAGCCTAAAGTAAATGATTAAGATTTCGAATTAATCCAAAGACAAACTTTGAGTTAGGGAGTAAATCATGATCACTAATTAGATCTTTATTTGATTCTGCTCTTTCTAAAATTTTAGGTAGGAATGACAACGAATCGATTTTTGAGTGAATTTTTCAGACACGAACTAATTTTGCCCCGTGCTTGGCTAAGTTGATTGAGTATGGAGGCAGATTTTTCCTACATTTTCTGACTTGACACTGAACAAAGATTTTGTATCTCTTCCAACCCAATAATTCTTAAAAAATTCCTCGACCAAACTTGTCATGGTCGGGTCGGGACATTAGATTTTCACCGAGTTCAAAATGTTTTCGCACTATCCTTAATTACAATAGTTTGGACAAGTGATATATTCCTTTAATTTGGTGGCACTAATCGCCAAAACATAAGCTACAACATCAAAGATAAAAGGAATTAATTAGAAACAAAACATAAAAAAATTAAACAATAATATTAGCTCATATATATACATAGTTTAATAATGCTCTTATTCATCATGATCTCCACTCCAGTTCTTGATGGCCTGCAAAATTGTATGCTTGACCATATGAGCATCAATGCCTTCTTCTTCTTCCCCATTCTGTAAATATATAAATTAAATGAATAAATCAATTAATGTGGGTACTTTACAAATGTTCTAAATTTAATGCTACAATATTTAATTTGAGGACTTACTTGTCCTCCAAGTGCTTGTAAATGGAAGGTGTCGGTACAAGAAACCCTAGCTTCGAGCACGTTGAGACCCAATCCTTCGAAGGCTTCAAGAAATGCTACAAGCATGCCTTGACAACTATTCTCCGATGATGCGTTTACCAGAAAACCCTTCTCTAGGCTCTCCACTGTTACCTCCTATGTATATGACATATATTGTTAGTTCATTGATGTACCGATTGATTTTATGGATTTGTTCAATTTTGTAAAAATTGCTAGGCGCTAGTCGGGCAGATGGGACCTTTCAGTGACTAATCGAAAATTAGTTGGAGATTAATCAGAAAATAAATCAGATTCAATGATTAATCGGGATTTATAGAAGATTAATCGAGGCTAATTGAGAGATTAATAAAAAATTAGTCGGACCAGTCAGAAATTTTTACAACGCTGAATTTAATAGTTTATTCTGATTTGACATTCATTTAAAACATGATATTTTATTTTTATTTATATTGTGACATATATTGTTATATTAATCATGCAATAAATACGCGTGTGTTATACGTATATAAGAAACTGAAACAAATAAAAGGGAATAAAGCAAAACCAATAAAACATTATTGGTCTCGAGGGGACACCGTAACGATTTGAGACTCACACTATTGGTGGAGAGGTCTTGATATCGAACCCCGTTGTGATCAGGGTGAGAAAGAGCTAAAAGGTAAATTTAGGATACGATGTAATTTAGAAAATATAAAATAATTGTATTTCTTTCCATCCTCAATAAATGGTTCGTCATCTTAAAAATATTGGCAAGCGACGCATGGCATTGGGTAGGTAGTCATCCTACTGACGCATACAAATTTCATGTGTCAGGTAAGAAGTCGTTGCCGGTCAATCAATTTCCGTTAATGATAATATTGGTCTCGACGCATAATGTCATGTGCATCGGGTAGCCCAATAACATTGGCCGCTTCGCAGTTCTGAACCTCAATTATTTACTAAACTATAAGAAAGTTGTAGAAAAAATTGGTTATATTCTTTAAAAGGATAAAATTGGTTGTTTTTTTGAAAGGATTGGTTGCATTTGAAAGGATAAAATATAATAAATTTGTATTTTTATTAATATTCTTCATAATTAATTTATAAAAACTATAATTTGGGGCCTAAATTTGTTTGGGGCCTTAAGCAATTGTTTTTTTGGCTACACGGTAAGACCAGCCCCTGGTGGTCAGTGGTCAACTCCACTTTATGTGCCGACACAAGAAAACGAATGTGTCAAGTCTCTTGGTCAATGATTACCGACTCCAGCCCTGTTGACACATCAAACATATGTGCCAGGGCTCCTAGCCGACGCGAACTCCTCTGCGCGTCAGTTAGTAATGTGCCATATCGCTGACTAACAATGGGAAAATAATTGACCAGCAACAGTCGAGTAGTACCTAACCGACGCATATGGGGCTTAATACGTTGGCTTAGTGTGGACATAAATTCGATAAAAACAGAGACATTGTATCAACACGTTCATAAATGTAAGAAAAGATAGTGAGTGAGCAAGTGTTTTGATGAATTAAATTTAAAAATTAAATAAAAAATTAGTTTTAAAGAGGACACTCCAATGATTTTAAGCTTACACTAATCAATTAAGAGGGATTGAGTTCAAAACTCTTTTGGAGCAAGTTCCCAAATTCACATAAATTGATAAAATAACTTGAACTTATAACATCATACGTGTAAACCCTAATCTCATGTGAAAGCAAATCGGTTCGAACCCCGACCTCTGATTAGGTAGAACCTCATTGAACCACTGCGCCAAGTACGCTTCACCAATACATTACTTTATACCATATTAATTACATTTCAAATTTATTCATTCCTAATTCACATATAGACATTCCAATTAAAGAAGAAAAAAGTGAGATTATAATTAATTACCAGAGGCAGTGGGTGAGTTAAAGCTTGGGAAGTTGCTATCTCTTGATTGAGCCTTTCCACTTTGTGTTTCAGCCCTTGAATATACTTTGATGCGTCTTCTACGATCGATGCGTCATTTAGCTGCCACAACATGAGCATGAACAAATTAAAAATCTATAAATATATGAAGTGAGAGAAGAGATGTTTTATATTTACAGCCTGAGAGTTAGTGATGGCACGAAGAAGTTGGAGGTTCTCATGCAGATCTGTGTCTCTCTTGTGCTCTCTTGATACCATTTTTAATTTCTTGACTCTCTCTAAGCTATCAACTATTCAAAGAAAGAAGAGAAAGAAAGAGGTTGGGTTTAGAAGAGGAGACATAGAGATACATATATATGTCTATGAGAGCTCTCAATATGATCATATATATCCTCATCGTCTCATGTTTTTGTTTCTCTCCTCCCACATGACTGCCTCAGTTTCCTCACAACAAATCTATATATAATATATATATCATTGTTTGATGTATTGTCAGTCTCACCAAATTACCATTTTGCCCTCTTGATACTTTCACAAGGTTATTATTTTTTTCATCAAATATTATTCACTCCGGCCTAGGACCTTAAATGCAAGGTTGTCGAGATTTGGAATAGGGTTAGTCATAGTTTGATTTTGAAATGAACCACTCATTTCAATTGTATAGCAAATCAAAAATCTAAATTTAACTATACCTTGTAGTTCAACTTTAGTTCAGTTCGATCTATTTGAACCATTTTTCTTAAAATTAATTTTACTTCTGGGTATGTTTTTTTACCTACTTTTATGACTCAATAATTTAAGTCCAAATCATTAAGAATCAATGGTTGAAAACGGGACACGTGCCTAAACCGATCGATTATCAATTCGATATTCCGTTAATTTTACCGTTATGAACCGAAACCAAATCGCTTCAATCACGTTTCTACAAATAACTTAATTGAGCTATTCTTATTGGTTCATTTTTTTTACAGTTGTTCAGCTTCTGATAAATATATTAAAGCCTGGTCTTTGGCTATAGTGTTGTGAGATAATTGATACGTCCACATGAGAGTTCAATATCCCACGTCGGAATATTACAAAATATAAAAAGTGTTTATATACACATTGGACCCTAGACCTAAGGCTAGTCTTTTTGGTTAAATGTGGGCTGTAATATGTATATGGGCTTTCTTGGATGTCAGACACGAATATCCCCATCAGTGGTATCAAAGACATGGTTCGGTATACTCTACTGGTTAAGTGGGTCGAGTATTCCTATGACTGGTAAGACCAGGACCATAATTAGCTTATCTCATGGCGAGACCCAGATATGATGAAAATGACCCTTGTGGGAGAGTAGACCAAAGTTAAATATGAGCTTGGGAGGAGCCCACCCGATGTGATGAGACTCAATGTGAATGGGGAGATTGTTAGGTACACACATGTGAGTTCAAAGTCCTACATCGAAAGATTACTGAGTATAAGGAAGGTTTATATACACATCGAACTCAAGACCCACTAAAATCCTGTTGTTCCCATCAATAATATTAGGGTAAAAGACATTAAGCCACACCCAACAATACCCAAAAGACAGATAACCACCCCATCTTTCAAAATGAACAATGAGCTACACTCAGAGATCATAAATTGACAGATAACACCTACCGTTAGAATTTTGGATGAAATCTATATAAATTTTAAGTAAAAAGATGAAAATGCCCTTGGCCAGACTTCAAATTTTTAAAACCATGCTATTGTGAGGATTTTGGTTGTTTCTAGGCTAAACCTTTACCGACCTCATCTCTGACCTCGGAACAACTTCGCCGGTCGTTCTCGCCTCCTCGCCATTGACCGGAGATGCTCATCGTGGTCGTCGCCGGAGATGCTTGCCGGAGAAATTGAACCGTCGCCGGAGAAATTGAACCGTCGTCGGAGATGCTCACTGGAGAACTAATTAATTAAATAAATAACTAATTAAACTTGAGGAACAACATCAAATGCTTTGACAAGAGACAACAAAGATGATTTCTCATCACGATCCACGATTTCTGTAACACACCCATTTCACACAACAACTCAACCTCCATACCCACACCGACAATAAACCAAAAAATCCAAAAATAAAGCCCAAAAGCAAAAACCCCCACCTACCATTGTTGCCGAGAACGTGAAGCGCAACCACACAATCGTGAGGCTCGACCACTTTCACGAGAGCCCAAGTTAACAATTCGGCAAGTGGGTCGTCGTTGAATCGCCTATGACCAAAGATCGTCAAATGGGTACTCATTTATATGGGTATCG
>JAYMTP010007375.1:0-11064 GCA_036897365.1 Geranium brycei | reverse complement strand
GGCTTAGGGGGAACAAGCCCAATATGATGAGGACTCAGTGTAGAGGGGGAGATTGTTGAAATCCACACTTGAGCCAAGTTCCCACATTGGAAGTGTATGAGGTGAAAAAATAGTTTATATACACATTAGCCTCAAGACTCACTAGACTAGTCTTTTGGGTCAAGAGTAGGTTCTAATGTGTATATGAGCTTCCTCATGAGGGTGCTCCCCCTTGGTAAAGGCCCAGGATCTCCCCAACAGGTTAACCTTTTATTTGTGAAACCCGACCAGATATGTTCAGCTCAATCTTACAAAATTTAACCTTTTATTTGTGAAACCCGACCCGATATGTTCAGCTCAATCTTACAAAATTTATGACTTAAGTGTGCAAAGCTGTTAGAATTATGGTTTATGTAAACTGTGGTTAGTTTGTCTCAAGTGTGCCAAAATAATAAGGTTAATTGCATATGACTATGTATATAAATTGTTCATTAACAAATAATTGCAAAATAAATCATTTTAGTCACACAACTACAATATTCAATGTCCACCTATCAAATAAATAAAAAGTAAATTATTTTAGCCACGTGACTACAATATCAAGTGTCCACTTAAAATATAGGTGCAAAGTGAATTGTTTTAGTCACGTGACTACAATATCAAATGTTTACATTTCAAATTGTTACAAATTGGACAAAACGTAAATGTCGGTCACAACAAATATGAGATGGCAGAAGTCCTTTGAAAGACACATCAAATATTGCACACAAACCAATGGAGGTTTCACAATTTTACATATGACATGTGACAGCTATGAATTTTACTTGGCAAAGTGTTAAGTTACAAAATAAATACTCGGTTATGTAGAGATTATTGAAGTTCACGTCATTATTATCACTATATTGTTGTCAGTTCTGGAGTTCATATTCTATTTATTTTTCTCACTGTAGTTGGGACAGTCCAAAGCTGATGACATGCACGAAACAAGTGGAGAGTATTATTTATGCTAAAACGAAACAATATGAAGACTAAAACAAAGACTTAGAAGATTCTAAGCTCTTCTCTCTCCATATTGATCCATCAGTTAGAACATTTGGATTTATGCTTTTTCGATGTTATGTTTGACTAGAACAAGTCTTCTTCTGTATCTGAGATTTCATTTATAATAACTATCATATCTGTATAGGTAATAGTTAACAGTTAACGTAACATGACTCTTTGTTCTAGATACCTTGTATTAAACACGAGATTTAAATTATTCACACTCATATCGTTCACTTATCATTTCCTCAACTATGCTATTTTGTATCAATTTAGTTCATGCATGCATTGCTGTGGAATAAGACAGCATTCAAGTTGAGACCAACTGTATATACCAGTGATTATTTTGAAACAATTTCTGTTCTTCTAATTGTGCTCGTTGTTACACATTAACCCTCAGCTATTTTGTTTCTTGCTAGTATACAAGAGACTGAAGAAGGACGAGCAAGCAAGTTGAACCAAAGATTAGAGAGGGACAAAATCCTCATAATCCTCGATGATGTTTGGGAAGAGTTTGACTCGGCTTATATAGGAATATGTGGGGGTGAATTGAAAGGTTGTAAGATTTTGGTGACAACTCGCCGTGTCCATGTTTGTACTTCTATGAGGTGTCAAACAAAGATTGAATTAGATTTGTTATCTGAAGCTGAAGCGTGGGAATTCTTTAGCAAGAAAGCAGATCTACCGTATGACTCGAAATCAAATGAGGTGGCTAAACAAATAGCTGGAGAATGCGGACGACTTCCTATAGCACTTGCAACTGTTGGATCGGCTTTAAGAGAGAAAGGCATAAATGATTTGGTAGAAGCTTTGAAGAAACTTAGAGATGTCAGACTTGTTGATATTCCCGAAGTTGGTGGCAATGGGAAAAATGCTTACAAGTGCCTCCGAATGAGTTATGATTATCTAAAGCGTTCCACGTCAGGTGAAGCACAATTTTTATTATTGCTTTGCTCTCTATTCCCGGAAGATCATGAGATCAGTATGGAGGATTTAACAAGATGTGCATTTGGGATGGAATTGTTTTCACGTGTTGATTCAGTTCAGGACGCAAGGAGAGAGGTGGGGGTGGCAGTGCAGTGTCTCATAGATTCATGCTTATTGTTAGACAATGGTGAGAAAGGAGTCGTCAAAATTCATGATGTTGTACGCGACGTTGCTTTGTGGATAGGAGGGACAGAATCTCCGGAGAAAAGTGTATTTGTAGTTAGAGACGGAAGGGATATGCGTCATCTGATGAAGAAAGAAAGATTCATAAATTGCAGAGCAATATCTCTCATGCCGAACAGCATATTCGAGGTCATCAATTATGAAATTGTATGTCCAAAGCTTGAGACTATGTTAATCTTTAGTGGAAGTAGAGCTTTTAGTCTGCCAGATGCATTTTTCAAACATACAACAACACTCAAAGTTTTGGATGTAAGGAGCCATGGGATTGGAGAAAGATGTCACTTCTCAGTACCGCAATCACTCCGAGATTTGACAGACCTTCGAACACTAAATTTAAGACGTTGTCAGTGTTCTAACAGCTCTTTTGTGGGACAGCTGAAAATTTTGGAGATACTATCTGTCATTGATTCTACTGTTGATTGCGCAATAGAAGCAATAATTAAGAAAATGAAGAAATTGAAGTTGTTAGATATGACTCATCCAGCCCACTATCTTGTCCCAAGAAGAAGAAAGCTATCTTCCAATGTGATAAAAGAATTATCTGATCTAGAGGAGTTGTACACATATCCAGGGTACTCATTTGGAGAATGGAAGGGCTATGATGGTGAAAGAACTGAGAGTTGCAACATAGTTGAGCTATGGCCGTCTTTGGAATATCTAAGTGTGAGGGGTTGTCCAAAATTGTCCTCGCACTTGGTCGATAACATACAAACTCAATTACAAGCTCCATCAAAAGCAAAGGTATGTATGTTTGTATTAATTAATGTTCCCATTTCTTAATTATCACTTGCATGAACCTAACACACTCATGCATGCATTTATAAAAGAAAAGCTACTCGTGATACGTTACTATCTATACTCCAGCGACTTAATTTATGCATCTCTCAACAATTTACAGCAATTGAGGACCATTCAGTTGGCCGACATGCAAGGAATAGAAAAAATAATACCGCTGCAAAGTCAAGATAAAGATGATCATGAATTGTTAACTTTTCATTTGCAAAAGTTGGAGTTGGATAATCTACAAGACCTCAAGTGTGTATGGAGCCGCACTAAACACAATATATGCTTCTCCTATCTTACTCATGTAAAACTCAGAAGTTGCAATGGCTTGAAACAACTTTTCACGATTACAATTGCTCCAAGCCTTAAAAAACTGCAATCAGTAGAGATATCGGATTGTAATGAGTTAGAGGAAATCATAAGTATGGACGATCTGGTCCCGGAGGAGAGTGGGAAGGAGAATGCCAGTGATAATCAGACAAATATGATTTCTATAACCTTCCCTGAACTTCTATGGTTAGACATATATGTTTCTGGTCTGTAGTGTGAATGATTTTATTTGTTTCCTAGGTTACTTTGTCTCAAGTGTGACTGTTTGTGTTAGGCCGTTTTGTATTATAAACTTGAAGATATTGGTTTGATAATAACCGGTTTGAGCCTTCACATCCAATTTATTTTTAATCATATATTAGCTTCTTATGCTATATGTTAATCTTTCAAGTTATGTTTCTTGAGTTTTTTTGAATGATTTAATATGTTTATCAGCTTGATGGTTTTAGTAACCAAAATTTTTAACGATACTTTGTATCTCCTTTTGTTTTTCAATCATACTAGGATTTAGGAAATTTGGGATTGAAGCGCCAATAATATGTATCATTTGTAGAGTTATATATGTGCACTTGCAGAGCAAAAGGAGAGAAGACAAGTGCAGAATATAAAGTAAGTCTCATTTCTCTATTCGTTAATTTATATTATACATTACAGTTGATGTAAAGTGTTACCTCAACTTTGACACATAAGTAAGATCCATCCTAAGAACATTTTTCTGGGTTTTGATCACTGCCAAGGAACATTAATAATCTTCTCTGCCATCTTACATTTTTTCCAGCTTCTCTACTTCTCATTAATACACTTTGATGTTGTTGTGTGTTTCCAAGTATTTTTATTCCTATAATTTTACATAACCTTTTAAGAAAACACATGTTAGGTGATCACCTGTATAAGTAATTGCTTTAATTCAAGGTAAGTAAAAAAAAGAATGTGGATTAAATTCTCATATTATAAAACTATATCTGCAGGTCTATCTCTATGGATTGAAGGATGTAATGAATTTCCCAGTGGAGGGTCTCTTGTGTTTTTCCATCATCATTCAGCGATCTTATTGATCACACGAGTCGAAGCATTGGAGACTTTTCTCTGCACCTTCATCGTTCATTTGGCTTTTGCGGAGCAAAACACGTATTGAAGGGTTTATTAGATTATTTTGTTTTTCTATTGAGGTTTCATGAAGGATGTGATGTTTGGCTTCAGCTGTCTCATGGGTTTTGCTTTGCAATGTTTCATGTTGGATGAGTTGTGTCATGGCTTTCCTTGCAATGTTTATTCAAGGGAATGTATGGTCCTTAGGAGTGCAGACTGTTTGAGTTATGGTTTGTGTAAGTCATGTGGTTGGTTTTGATAAAACTCTATTATGTCTCTTTAGATTACTTAGTCAGAAGTGTGGATGCTAAGCTATTTTGCATTATAAACTTAAAAGAGATGGCTCCAAATTCATTAGGGCCTCATCCAATCCTATACTCACCACTCTTAATCGAAAAGACCCAAAAAGTTATAAAGAATGTTAAACAACCAACCAAGAATTCATGATTGGAATTTTGGACTGAATTGGAGTAGTCTAAACAAGCTCATTCCAATTTAATGTTTATCAATCACTTTCATTATGTATTCTCTGGTAACTTATTTACCGGATGTAAATCTAGCTCTCGTTCCTTCATTGGGATCTTTTGCTATTTATCCTCAATAAAAATCAAATTACAGAGAAAAAACTTAAAAGAGATGGGTGTGCTAAAATTATCCGGAGCTGCCCATTCCATGACAATATATTAGTTTCCGGTGCTCTATTAACTTTTTATATTGTATAATAACATTATATAACCCTCTCATAAGTATACGACTTTTTCACTTGACGCCTCTTAAATAAAAACGAATCTTTTGCATCCTTTTTTTTGAAGCATCTACACCCTCTTAAGTTACCTAACGTTTGAACTTTACTCTTTTTCATTATTATTTTTTCGAAAATTCTGTTTTTAAATGATGAAAATGGTTTTGGATTAAATAATATTTTGAACTTGTCAAAAATTTAAGAAATAGTTTGTCTTATAAACAAACAATTATTCTAAGAAAATTATACGACAAGATCTATATACTCTCACCACTCAACTAAAAATAATCTCACACTGTTTATAAATATTAAAATTTAAGGAAGGGCAAGTGCAATTCCAAAATTTCCAAATTAGCAATATGCAATTCCCTAATTCCCGAACCGGCGCAGTAGGTAATTTAATGAAAACAATCTCAATTTTGGTGATCAAAATATGCCAAAGTGTGAGGCAACTTATGAGAAATTCAATATGTAAGAAATTCATGGTCACTCATGAATACGAGGATTTGAGGAGCAGCCAATTGCGCTAACAAATATGTCAGAGTTCATGAAATTTAAACTTGAAAATTCTGCAAATCTCTCCAGGTAAATTTTGAAGGCAACGAGAATTCAAATATTCCAGAATCTCATTCTCTTTTTTAATATATTTCTTATTGATCATAAAAAATGCGAATTCAAATATTCCAGAATCTCATTCTCTTTTTTAATATATTTCTTATTGATCATAAAAAAAATGTGAATGCCATCCTTATAAGAAAAGCTAAAGTTAAAATAGAAACCGCATATTTAATTAGATAATTATTACATGCATGCACAAGTACAAATCCTTCGGTGATCGAGTTTGATCGCTCCAAAAGAAGTTCTATGATTCAACACATGTCATCACATAATCCGGAACTATATTTACACATTATTCTATTACTAACCTGGATCGAGACAACACATTCGATTTGGCATCCTGGCTATTACATTTATTTTTGGTATTCTCCAATATATCATCTTTGTTTCTCACAAATTCAAGATGGTTACCAAAAACTGTTTAACAGAAGAGGTAATGGATCCATGTTACCTGACAAAAACTAGCACGTTCAATAGTAATGAATCCATGTTATATATAGATAATGAAAATGAAATTGGTGTGACAAAAAGTAGCAACTTTTAGTGTGAAGAAATGCAACCAATAAATAATACATGCAGAGGATGCTCGCTGGCGTAGTGGCCCAGCTCTTCTCTGTCCTGGCCTAGGCCAGGGTTCGAGACATGGGCATACCTCGTGGGGTTTTCTGGTACGGTCTGTAGTTTAGGTGGGTGGGTTTGTGTACTTGAGTTGGACAGAGTTGTTAGGTGGGTAGAGGCTAGTGTCAAGTGGCCCAATCATTAAAAATAAATAAATTAATAACACATGAACATCATATTCTTTAGTGTGTTACATAGGTACCTCAAGGGGATACTGCAACGGTTTGAGTCTCACATTATTTTGAAGCCCGTTGTGCACATAATAGGAAAGGGTTAGATAATTTAGGAATATGATGTAATTGTAATTCAAAAAAACAAATAAGTAGAACCGAACAAGGTTTGTTTTTGGTACGCTGAAGGCCGTTGTGCACATAATAGGAAAGGATTAGATAGATTTAGGAATATGATGTAATTGTAATTCAAAAAAACAAATAAGTAGAACCGAACAAGGTTTGTTTTTGGTACGCACATCAGGTTGTAATTTTCATATCTATCAATTAATTTAATCAATTTAGAAATTACACAGTGAGGGTATTTTTGATTTTTTACATAATATTTCTGTTACATTTAAAGAAAATTAGCTTAAGTGTAACTCAAAAATAATTTGTGTCACTGTAAATTTTTTTAAAGTTGGGACACTGAATTAGAAACCGTAAATACTTGGTAATAATGAACTGAAATTATCACAAAATAAAATTCATGAACTAATGCATTTCAATGTACAGACAGTGAAATGAAAATTGTGTCAAGTGCAACACAATGAATTTTAATTACACCATGATACAATCTACAAAAACTAATTTATTATTGAAAAAATAATTAGAAATTTATCCAAATGGGTCGAGCAAGTTTGATCTTGGGTGGAAAAGGTTAAACTAGACAGACTGTTTCTGTTTTCAAAATTGTGGACCAAATCATATCTTATGGTTTGGATCGTGTATATGAGTTAAGGGAAGAGATTTGAATGGTAAAACCAATTTCATTTAGTGTTCTCACTTTTGGTATACTCCAATATATCAAATTTTCTTCAAGAAAGGAATGAAAAATTAAAGATAGTCATGATAGAATCATAACAGACGATTATGTGGTGTCAGAGAAACGGATACTATCAAAAGTAATGAATCATATTATAGAAGATGGAAATGAAATTATGGTGACAAAAGCAACCAGTTTAGTATGACAACACTGTTATTCAGTTTAATAACGCACTGTTACTCACCGTTATTAAATTAAATAATAATAATTAATAAAATTGGTATCTTTGTTATGAAAGTTATTGGTTATATAACTTATATTCAGGCTATGTAAAATATTGGGTTAATTACAATTTATTTGTACTATAGTATTCGGTTTTACACTTTACTATAATTATAATAAAAATATTAATTTTAGGTCAGTTAGTTGCAGTTTTCTTACAATTTGCTCTAACCCTGTTAGATTTTGGACGGAAAACCTATTTTTTTTTTGAAACAAACAAAAATAACTCTGAATTGATTTGAAACCAATTCAGCATGGTTTGACTTGGACTTGGTTTGATTTGAAATCAATTCTGGTTTGACTTGGTTCGAGTTAAACCATGCTGAATTGATTTCAAATCAATTTAGAAGTATTTTTGTCTTTTTTGAAAAAGTTAAGCTTTTCGTTCAAATTCTAACAGTGTTAGAGAAAAGTGTTGGAAACGCAATTAACTGACATGATATTAAACATTCTTTTTGTAGTTGTAGTAAATGTAAAACCATCCACTATAATATTCACCGTTTAGACAAATTTGGGATTCAATTTGGAGGGTAAAATGTCCATTTCGTATCTATCTATTAGTTCAACCAATTTTGAAACTTTATAGTGAGAGTATTTTGAACTTTTGCATACAAGTTTTGTTACATTTATCGAATTTTACCTTAAGTGTAAGCTCATGGTTTGGTTTCTGTTCAGGTTCTTGTCCGAAACCGCCCACGGTTTGTTTTTCTTTGGCAAGCAAAGTGCACATGTGTATTGAATGTTCATGTTGTCCCATAGAAGGGTACTACGAGGAGTGTTAAGATGAAAATTATTTGAAAATATATATTAATCGTCAGTTGAAAGGTCTCTGAAAATTATTCAAAAATTAATCGAGACTAATAAGAGATTAATAGTGAATTTATTGCAATTTAATCAGACTAGTCAAAGAAATTTGTAGCGTGGTTAAATTACGAACCTTAATGAAATCTAAATTATAATTTGTTGAAAACCCTGTTCAAACAATGTTTATGACTTTTTAATGAAATACGAACAAATTTTCAACACGCAACTGTAATCATCGAGAGATATTTAACCTCGCCCTTT
This sequence comes from Geranium brycei, assembly GCA_036897365.1. NCBI lineage: Eukaryota > Viridiplantae > Streptophyta > Magnoliopsida > Geraniales > Geraniaceae > Geranium > Geranium brycei. Next base: position 2,372 of record JAYMTP010007375.1, on the reverse strand, counting down.
CACTCTGATGCCTAAAATGAAAGGTTGAATTCCTCTCATTGTGATAGGAACACAAAAATTTTTGAACTCAATAGAAATTTGGTGTTCCTAATCCGACAGATCAAAAACTAGAGATCACTAAACTGATTATACTCATTATGTTGTCTTTCTTTAGAGGGCCAAAAATCTTTGGATTGGATTGAGATCTAATGTCCCCATCCGACCTTGTGTTGTCAATCTTCAGAAAGCCACAAATCTGTGGAGCTTATTGACATTTTCTTTTAATATGCTTAGAGCTTTGATAGTGGTAATATTTGTGATTGTGCTTTGCTTCTGCTGCAACATTCAAGATTAACCCTATAATGCTGGCAAGAATAATTTGTTTTTATTTTCAATTGATTGTTGTGTTCATGCTTAGATTAAAGTCTTCTTAAACCCTATAATTCTGAATCTGTTCAGCACATTGCCAATATATGTGCTCTGACTCAGATAAAATATTTGTGTTCCAGAATCGAATCTGAGAGAGCATAAGTAGTGAAGAAAGAAATTATTCTTGCCAGCTCTTTGCTCATATAGTTTTTATAATTTTCAATTCATGAATATCACAACATTAACCAATGTTATTTCAGGTGATTATGGCAGACATTGTTCTCTCAATTGGAGCAAAGGTATTAGAATACTTGGTGGAGCCTGTTCTAATAAGGCCTCTGCGCCCCATTTTCTACTTTCAAATCATTGTTGATGAATTCCGTCAAGAGTGTCAGAAGTTGAATTCTGAAGATGTAAGGGTGAATGATGCTATCAAGGAAGCCAAGGACAACGGTCGTGACGTCTATGAACATGTAGACAAGTGGGTCAAAGATGTGAGGAGGGTCACAGACTACGCTCAGAACTTGGAGAACGAGTTGAGCAATAAGAGTTGTTGCTTCAGTACCGGTTGGACTTGTCATTATTGGTTCAGCAAGAAAGTACGAGACAATGCGGACTCTATCAAGAAGCTCTGTGAAAGAGCTAGATCGATAAACGAGGTGGCCCGTCCTGTTGATCTTCGGCAGCAGATAGGCTTAACCTTTTCTGAAGATTTCGTGCTTTCAAAGTCTGCGGATTCAGCTTTCACCGCAATTATGGAGGCATTGGTTAATGATGATATCAACATGATTGGATTGTATGGCGCGGGAGGGTCCGGTAAAACAACAGTTGCGAAACAAGTTGTTAAAGAGGCTGAAAGGCGCAAAATCTATGAAAGAGCTTTCATAGTTAAGGTTCCTCAAGCTCAAGAAGACGTCATGATAAGAAGCATACAAGTTACTATTGCAGATTTTTTAAATCTCAAGCTAGAGCAGGGAAGCGAAGAAGGAAGAGCGAGCAGATTGTACCATAGGTTGGCAGATGGCGAAAAGGTCCTCATAATTCTTGATGATGTTTGGAAGGTGTTCGATCCAGCAAAAATAGGAATTCCGTCGTCTGGCGTCTGCAAAGTTGTATTCACAACACGTGATCTTCAAGTTTGCAACTCTGTACAGACTCAGAGAGACCATATCGTTATGTTAGGCGTCTTGTCTGAAGATGAAGCTTGGGCTTTGCTTAAAAATGTTGCTGGTGTTGGGGATGCCCTTAGGATGCATGATGCGACCAAGGAAGTTGTTTGGGCATGCAAAGGTATACCCAAAGCCATCGTAAATGTAGGAAGGGCTTTGAGAGGAAAAGAAACTTCGGAATGGGAAGAAACTCTTCAACAACTAAAAGATGATCAACTTAAACTCATTGGTGATGATCTGCATAAAGAAGCGGAGAAGTTGAGTCTGCGAAAACGAAGGGTGAACAATCAAGTTGAAATTGCGAAAAATAATGCTCAGGTAATTGAAAAAGACGTTGAGAAGTGGCTAGCAGATGTGGATAGTATTTTGAAGGATGTGAAGCAATTGGAAATTGAATTGAAACATAATGTATATTGTTTTAGCGAATGGGATGGGTTAATTAGCAAGAAAGGAGCGCAACTTATCACTATTGTTCAGAAGTTGTACGAAGATGGTACATTTGATAGAGTGGCTCATACAGCGCCTATTCATCAAGATATGGGATTTTCCTTCTCTAAAGATTTTTTTCCATCAAAATCTTCAAGTTCAGCTTTCTATGAAATCATTACGGCGTTGAAGAATGATGATGTCAACATGATTGGACTATACGGCATGGGGGGAATCGGTAAAACAACACTAGCTAAATGGGTGCTCAAGGAAGCCAAAAGTTTGAAGATATTTGATCGTGCTATCATGGTCACTGTATCTCAAACTCCCGAAGTAATGAGCATACAAGGTGTGAAATTCCGATTAGGCACAATGTCTGTCACAATGTCTGAGACTTCGTGACAGACACTTGGAAGCAGCACAGATTAA
>JAYMTP010007374.1:0-11065 GCA_036897365.1 Geranium brycei | reverse complement strand
GGTTTTGGTTATGATTTTAAAAATTATAAAACCAAAATTTTCAGTTTGGTTTGAGAGCAAGCTATTTAGTTCGGTTAACCAACCATGGACAACCCTAATTATTTTATAATAATTTTTTGCCAACCAAACAATGCCTCAACTTCTTTAAGGGTGTAGATTCATTCTCGATAGAAGATGTTTCTTTCTCTCAAAATTATGATTCCTTTCTCATTCATGTGACTAAATTGCTTGTATCATAATTCAACTGTACTCATGGTTTTTCCCTCTAGTCACAACCAGAACACCTTTATTGTGCTTTCATAACCTTTTTCGTACGGATTGCTACAAATGTCGGGAGTATGCTCAACCTTTTTCAAAATTAGGATTGTACCATTTTTCTTCTCCAAATACACATATTCTATGTCAATAACTTTTGACATGCCTCCATTTATCATTACCATAATCATCATATTTATTGCGTTGATTAGACATGGCAAAGACAAGCAACATTAATGTGTTATTAATGTCAGCGCTATTGCTTCTGATCTCAGTTCATTTATCAGAAGCAACAAACACGGTATATTCACCGATAGCCTAAGTTTCGAATTTAATTAAGACTTGACTGTTGTGGAAAACGCCTTCTCTACCATGTCTCTATGGGATAAGGACGAATTTAAGTAAGTTCTTAACCTCTTATGACTATAGTTGACAATTAGAGGATCTTACACAATCTATTCATATAAAGAGGCACAATCCGGTTAGAACCTCACCATACCGTGAGAATCGTGCGAACATGTGAGGTAATGCCATGTGGTGCGCACGCTGAGCTGACAGGCGCGGACACGTGGTGCTGATGTGGTAGGCACGATTTTTTCTTTCTTCTAATCCTCGTTACACCACTCCCCCGACATAGATACTTTCTTCTCTAAGTTATAGTAGGGAACTCGACATCCTTGCCACATGGCGCCCTCATATTGGTTCTCATAGTTCTCATATTTTTTCTTACTGTAGTGCATTCATCCATATATATGTAAATAAAAGTCAATTTAAATGGAAGGTGAAGTGTGGTTAAGTTTTGTGAACACTTATCATTTTCTATATGATTCTTACTAAATTTTGGGGTGATTCTAGTTCACTACGTTATATATACTATGTGAGTTTTTCAATTCATTACGGCGAATTTCGTTCTAGTATCATTTATTCACTGGCAGTTAAAACGGATTAAAAAGTATTGTTGGAGCTTCAATTTTTGATAAATATCGAAAATATCCATGTACTAAAAAAGTTAAAATACTATTTTTAAATTTTGTATGATATAAATAATAAAAAAATGAATTTTATCTTTTCTAAAAAAGATTAAAAATAAAAACAATTTTTAAACTACATTCTTTATTTTAACTTTTATAATAAATTTGGTTTTATTATAATTTGTTCCATACAAAAACTATTTATTTTTTAAGTTATCACTAATATATTTTTATTTTTTTAAAATTAATTGATATTTTAGTGCTAAAGGTATCATAGGCAATTATACACAAAATTAAAATTGGTATGGATGATGAAACCAAAAAAAATTCACCGTAATGAATTGAAACTTAAAAAACACTAAATGAATTGAAAAACTTGCATAGTACACCGTATAGTACTTAAATTACCCCTAAACTTTTATTGCATTTTGCATAAAGTCAATTTTATTCGTGAAATAAAAGTACATTATCCCATCAATTAGAGCAACAATCAGGTATAAACGGGATGCAAATGTCTGAACGTGTAGAATGTGTAGTGCGAAATGGTAGAACGTGATTGACCTGGTAGAATATGTAGTGCAAAATGGTAGAATGTGATGGATCCGTAAAACCTTGAAAATGTTTGTTGTTGAACATTGCTGCCACGTGTCGTGCGCTGGAACAACGCGCGATTAGATCTTCAACGATCCAACGACTATAGAACGTTTGGACGTTCTACTGCCGTTTGTGCTGGAGTGCATCATCCCTTACCAATTATGTCAGTAATATTCAAGTAATGTCATTGAATTCTTAATATGCCAATTATAGTTTGATAAAACGATTATTGTCGTTGAATATTTTTTTTATTTGTAACGTGAAAATGATTTATTTCAGAAAACTTGGGGTAATGTTTTCGAATGAAGATGGTATGCTGGAGATAAATGGTTTTGAGGCGTGCCCAAAACCGTCACCGATGTTTAGCAGACGCTTGCTGTTTTGAGAGCACCTCAAATGCATAAGAGTTTCACTTTCATTTATGAAAAATATTGAAATTAACTCTTGTTACATAATTCTATATGTTGAATTTATTATATATGATGAATTTCATATTCATTTATGTATTGGACTCATTGGTGTATCTTTTATCGTACTTATGTGAAAAATAAATTATTTGTTTATCTTTGGTTGATATTTTATACATTCTTACCAGCTTGAGTGTGGCCTAGTAATTGGCATTGCTCGCTCCCTGACTTCAGACCAGGGTTCGAGGCTCAGCACAGTATTTGGGTGGGGTGGGTTTAAGGGTAGTTAGGAAAAATGATGTAATATTAAAAAAAAAACAACGTAACTTTCTCGCATCCCATGATTTGATTTGTTCAGGCCATTCTCGAGTTGTTAATGAGGGTGATTTCCAAATTTTGTCACTTCTGTCCTGGTTAGATTGATACTGTGGACCGGAAACTCACCATATTTTTGTTTCAGCGCATAAAACTTCTCAACAAAGTTTTCAAATTGTAATTGGAAAAAATATTATTTGTTCTCCAAGAAAGTATTTTTTTTTAGGTTTCGACTGCCCACACTAGGTAATAATCGTCTTAAAGAAAGTGGTCTACCTCCCTCGACGAAATCCTCTTCCATCGCGTTCATCCGTCTGATCCCGAATATCAGGTCAAGTAAATCTTATTGTATTTCTACGGTGATATTCAATAATAATAAACCATTATTATATTATGTTCGTCTTGTTCAATTACTTTAATTATTGTATGCTTAAATAAATGATTCAATTGCTCGATTTGCATTCATGGACTAACCCCGTATCTAACATGAATTTTATGCATCACATTGTAAACGAAAGAAGCTGAACTAATAAGTCGAAGGTGTAGTGTTTGAATACATTTTTATGATAAGTAAAATACCTTAACAATATGTTAACAAGAAGCTGGTTTGCCCAAGTGGTTAAGGGGGAAGACTTAAGATCTTCTGCACATAAGTGCGCATGGGTTTGAACCCATAGCCAGCACATCTATATACGATCATATTTTTGTTATCGTACGGGTGCAAGTCGGAATCGGATCGAGTTTAGGTCGAATTTCACTCGCTCGAAAACTTGAACTTGATTATTTTTCGGGTTTTGCCCGTTTCGATTGGGACGGGTTTCAATAAATGAGAATGAAATACGTAATGATTTTAGAGTGTGCGTATATAATTTGAGTTAAAAACACCCCTAAATGTATATCCAAACCCAGGCTTATTGTTGTTGCTCTCCCTTTACTTGTAATTGAATCTCAGTTTCTAGTTCTTTCTTCATTTCGTATTCTCGAACACTCCAATGTTGATTCGACGATCAATTGTTTCTCTAAACAATGGATACACTTTGTACAAGCTAATATACTCTATTTCCTTCACCGTCAAAACATTGAGAAACCTTATTATTTTATTGGCTGCACCTTTCGATCTCACTTTGAATCCATTACCACCCGTCATGTTTTGCTTAAACCTCTATTTTACCCATATTTTATTACATAAATAATTCAATTAAATTTGCAAAGAGCAAGTTAGTCAAAATATTAAATGATTTAAACTGAAATAATTGATTTTAATTTATTGAAACACGCTTTATTTTTTTGAAACATGTTTTATTTTTTAGCATTTGTAACGAAATGTTAAACCGATTGGAACGAGTGGATTGGTGTATAATGAGGATCCCGGGTTCCATATTTTTCAATGAGTGAACCCCGTTGGGAAAGAGGCGTAACGAAGGTTCTGGGTCAAAAGAACAAAACAAATATCCGTCAAATTCCCTATCGTGTGGTCCACAATTGGTTTGTAGGCTTGTATTTGAAGCGTAGATTTGTAGTTGATTAATTATTGTGAGCTAAAAATGTTTTCTTTGGATTGAAGCTATAAATGAAAATTTAAATATAGAAATGTGAATGCGCCTAGGCATATATGATAGGGATAATAACACTTTGTTATACCTAACTATGGCGAAATGACAGTTTCATAACCTTTTGAATGAATTCTCTTTTTTAGTACACAATTTTTTTTGTGACAATCCACCTCTAAAATGCCTAAAATACCTAAACTACCCATGGTTCAAGAAACCATTATTGAACCGATTCAATTTGGTTTATCTCTGATTCAATTTGGTTTATATTTAAGATGCAATTACAATTATACCCCCAAATCTAAAATTAAATTCAAGGGCATAATAGTCATTTTAGGGGTATTTTAGTTTCTTAAAACATGAGTATTTTAGTCATTTTAACGTAGGTTGTCACAAAAAAATTGTCAAGGTATTAAAAAAGAGATTTCATCGGTTAAGATATGAAACTGTCATTTTGCTATAGTTATGTGTAAACAAAGTGTCATTATCCCTATATAATATTCAAGTACACAATTCATTGCATAAGCAAACAAATACTACTTTTTTCCCATAAATATATAAGAACCGTACATGATTAACCCGATACATGAATAATCATAGTTCTCATATCCTCGCAATAATCACCATATAGAATTAGCCAATTTGATGGTGGGTTGGCACTTGACTTGGAGCTCTATTCGAGAAGAAAGCGTCTGCTAGACATCGGCGATGGTGTCGGGCTGGCTCCGAAGCCATCACTTTCCATCTTACCATCTTCATGGCAAAACATTAACCCCATTTTTCTAAAATAAATATAATTGATAGTTAGAAGAATATATTAATATGATTCTTATTCTTTCATTTTAAAAAGGGTTAAATTATGGCATTATAGTTACCGGTTCTACAATTTACTACAATTATTATAACGAGTTTAGTTTGAGATCACTTATTCCATTTTCTTACACATTACTTTAACGGTGTTGGAATTTAGAGGAAACACATAATTTTTTTCAAAAAAAGACAAAAAGCACCCTAAGGTGATATGAAAACAATTCATCCTGGTTTGGATCGGACCGGTAATAAATCAGAATTAAAATCTGGTGTGAGCAATTGGACCGGTTCGACCAAACCCCATCTTCTTCGTTGATGCTCGCGTTTCTTCGATGAGCATAGATCTCCGGCGGGCATACATCGCGTCCATCATTCCAGGCCGGAGAAACACGAGCATCGACGAAGAAGGAGATGGGGATTGGTCAAACCGGTCCAATCGCCCATACTAGATCTCAATTCTGGTTTATCACCAGTGGTAGTCAAACCAGACTGAATTGATTTCAAATCATCTTAGGGGTATTTTTGTCGTTTTTGAAAAAAAAATATTCTCTCCAAATTCTAACACCGTTGGAGTAATGTGTAAAATGAACGCAATTAAGTGATCTCAAATTAAATTTTTTATAATATATACATTAAAGTATAAAATCGGTACCTATTGTACGGGTGAAGTGTAATCAACCCTTTTAAAAATAATTATTGTTCAAACTATAATGACGATCATTTGAAGACCGTTGGAGTTTAAGAACTTACTGAAATTCGTACTTAGCCCATTGAGCCATGGAAGAGAAGGCGTTTTCCACAGTATTTAAGTCTTGGCCGAATTCGGAAGTTGGGCTAACCGCCGGCGACTCGGAACTTGTTGCCACCGCTAATTGGACTGAAATGAGAAGCAATGCCATAGAGCTGAACAACACAATGCTCATTGTCTTGGCCATGTCTTCTCAGCCCAGAACCAATTAGACCCCCCTTAAATTACTGTTTAATTCTATATTATTTTCCTATTGCGATTTATTTATTTTTATGTGAAAAATGTTTGCTGATGGAGAATGAACATGATCCTGGTAGCATTTTATAGTGTTTTGGAATGCTAATTAAAATGTTTATTCCGCTATCCTCTTGCCGAAAAAGGTGCTCTTCCGATTGTGAAGTTGTGCACCATTGAATTTTTCCACCTGAATAATATTATATGCTAGAAAAAATTATACTCAATATGGAATTTGGTTTTGCACACAAAAATGGGTGTTAAACATAATGATGCTTAACATGTTTTTGTTAACATAATGGATTGTTAGTGGGCACCGCCTCTAAGTTTTTTAAATTTGTATTTTTAGCGTTATTATTTGTTATTTTTTTAGTATCAAGGGTAATTTAGACATTGTACACTAAATTTATGCAGTTATGAATGACGAAACAAAAAAAATAATTTTTCATAGTGAATTGAAACTAAAAAAGCACACTTTAGTGAATTGAAAAACCCACATGATAAACCGTAGTGAACTTGAATTACCCTTATATGATATGCATGCTTTTAAAACCTTCACCCAACCTCTAATTTATACCTCGTTGATTTTCAAAATATAATCAATTTAATTGTAACCGTTTTTTGTGTTTAGAAAACTCAGCTTTATTGGACTAACCGATCGGCATCACACAGGACAACAGTCAACATATCATGCGGTATAAACACCCCGCCTGAATCCCATCCTGAATCAAATAAAGCGAATTTAGCAAGAATATGAGCTGATGTATTACATTTTCTAGGAAAAAACAAAATTGAAACATTGGGTAAGGACCTTAAAATTGTCTTACAATCGAGCACGATACCACTTCAGATGGTTCGGGAATCTTATCTCATGCCGGATAGCCATAATAAGTTTTTGACAATCAGTTTCCACTAGCATATCCCCCCAATTTTTTTTTGCCACATTAAAAAGTCTCCCGGACTCCCACGACCTCCAACTCAGCTGGCTGGAGAAATCATGTAAACAGTCTACAAAAAGCCTCGACAATATGACCCAACCAATCTCTGCAAATAAGCCATATACTCTAGAGCTCCCTGTCCAAATCTAAGACAACAATTCTTATGTAGAAAATAATATTAATAAGTTTCCCATAAAGAATTAATAATTTTGAAATATTGGAGTGTATAAATGGCCTAATTTTAAAACATTATTTTAGGCCTCAAAAGAGGTAGGGCTTGCCCTGAAATCATCCAATTTGATTCTAGGTTGCGACATACGTGCAAATCCCCTCGTCAAGGGTGTGGGAGACAAGTTATCATCATTGGCATAAAGCAAAATAAAAAAAAAGCCTTATTTTAGGAATGACATCGGTTAAGTTTTGCCAAACCCGCACCCGACCTGCTCGTTCTCAACAGATACACAACTCGTGAAAAAACCTGTAAAAAAGTTTCGGATAGCCGACCCGACCAAAATCCAACTGACGTGGGGATTCCTCAAAACCCGAACCCGACATATCAAAGAAATAAAAAATAAAATAAAAAGTAATTTTCATAATTTTAGAAAAAATTATTTTGTAACAACAAGAAAAAGGTAAATGGCAATTGAATAGTGATAAACATTATGTTAGAAGTATAAATTATAATTTTACAACAACATTATATTATATATAATATAATTAATTTCGTTTAAATGGTTTTGGGTGCGGGTGAGATTGGGTATAGGTCAACCCGAACCCGAAATGTTTTCAAGTTTACCCGTTCTGATTGGGGTGCGATCATCGGGTATCCATCAAGTTCAGATTTTTTTATCATCCCTATTTTATTTCTTATAAGAAAAAGATAGTACAAATTTAGGCCTTTATTTTTATACCCGAGCTTTTATTTTGTGGCATTTACTTTCAAAATTGGGTTTAAATTATTAACATAAGTAGACATATTTTAGGTGGGCCTAAAATAGGTGCTTTACATGCTTTATGCTTTATACATAGTTAGTGCCCTTCACGTTAGGTGTATCATGCACAAAACGAATTTGTAGTCATCGGACAAGGCCAATGGAAAAAATGCAAATAGAACAACCCTGGTCGGCAGAATCAACATCAACTTAAAGATGTTTGGACCTTGTAGTGAAAGTTTGATTCAACTAAATAATAAATATAGTAAACCCTACTATCGAAGGCGACGTAGCTGTGCGAGCCCAAGAACAGAGGGTATTTGCCCCACTGGCTCCTCAAGACCCTGTCGAACAGTTTTTAGGACCCATTCGAGAAATGGGTCTTCGGTAAGAAGCTCCAGACCGTTGTGGCGTCGCCGTTGCCGATGTCTCTAACATAAATATTTTATAACGATATATTTATATTTTCGATTATATGGTATTCATAATTTAAAGGTTAACAAAATTAATTATCTATTACAATTTAGAGATATATACCAAAAAGTGTTATTGATGAGTATTGGTTAATTATTCACCTTTATTATCTTGTTGAAAATTGTTAAATCCCAAAAAGTCTGAGGATTTAGCAACTGAGTTGGGGTTGCTCTAAGTATACCCTTCCTTATCCACTTAAAATGTCTTCCCTTTTCTAGTGTTCTCAGTTGTCGCATTTGGGTTGCCCCAATTGGATCTGATTACAAAATAAATAAATACTGAATTTGAATTGGATTCGAAAAATCGAATTGGGAGCTTGCTTGGAAATTAATAACTTTCCCTCTTCCATTTCCCTGGTTGACTGAGAGATCCCAAGGAGCAACGAAAGGGAAATCTTACACAAAAAAGAAGTAGGAGAGGACCGATGAGTGACATAGGTTCGAAAATTTAAAAATTAAACTGGGTCATTTTAGTCTTCTTACAATAAATTAAAAGAATATATGAAGTTAATGGTGTTGGGCTAAACAAGAAAAAAAGGTTAAGTGGCTGCGGTTCCAAGAAATATCACCACTTGACTCTCACCGGGAGAAAGAGGTCCAACATAAGTTGGAAATAAAGACGAGATGTTAGGTTATAAATATGCTAATTATTTAACATTATATCCAACACTTTTTGCTAGATTTCAAAGGCATCATTTACATCTCCATCCAACTTTTCAATCTCCTCTTCCTCTCCAACCATCAAATATGGATTCTTCTCAATCGGCTGAAAGTTGTAAAAAATAAACACATAAAACGCCAAGCTCGCCCCCTCCATCGCCGCCGTCATTGCCCATTCGTATCTATACCTAGTCGCCGCTCCTATCCCCAACACCACTATTCTAGTAAAATACAAATAACTCACGACAACGATATAAAACTTCTTGAAAAGCGTCAGCTTCTCGAGGTTGGTGGCGGCCTTCCCGTCCATCTTCGACGCCTCCCTCAGGTTCTTGATCGACCAAATGATCGGGACAAACACCGCCCCGCAACACATGATGTCGATCAACAAGAACATTTGGTTCCACGCCATCCAATCCTTGGTCGCGGGCCCCGTCTCGTCGATCACGACGTACGCTATGTTCTCGAGGACTTGCAAGGGTATCACGATCATGAGAACCTTCTTCTCGCGTTCTTGAAGGTAGGGTTTGAGGAACGACCAGCCCGTTCCGATCAAAGTTATGACGGTGAACAACATGATACCCTTAAAGAATCCGAATATGTAAAACGGGACGTCCCATCCGTGGGGCGTCCCCGTCTTCTGGACATACGACTTGTCCTCCGATGCACAAATTATCTTGAGCGCCTTGAAGAGAAGCAAAACGCCCATTATCACGTGGATCTTGTCGACGCTAGGGCTTTGTTTGACGCATACGAAGATCCACGCCGCGAAAAATGAAGTGTAAACGAAGAACAAGACGAGATATAGCTCTGGCAAAAGGGTTTGGCCCGACGGGAGGTAATCTTTGACACCGTCTTGCATGTTATACATCTCCGTGTGCACCGACATCCATACTTCGTATTCGGGCTGGCAGTTCCCGAAGATCAGGCTGTATTCGTCGGGATCTTTTATCACGATCGAGCCATTGTACGTGGATTCGGGGGCTAGATTGTCGAATTTGAAGATGGGCATGGCGTGTTGGCTCGAGAGGACGCAAAGTTTCTTGTCGTAACTAGACTCGTTCAAGATTAGAGGAAAAAGCTTGTTTCTAACGAGTACAAATCCCATCGAGGAAGGTTGGAGTGGTTCTGAGTTCGTATCGTCGTGACGGTTTGGTTTCCAAGAAACATCTTTCACTGAAATTGAAACGTGGCCGTCCTCTTCGAACCCGAATCGCTCGAAGAGGATCATCGGTCGGGAGTCATGGAAGATGTGCGTGTCCTTAATCTCGGACACTGAAAATGGGATACTTGAGGTTATGATCAATGCATGTAACAAGATTTTGTGAAGAATCATATTCAAATTTCAAGATTTGGCACCTGGTTCTTGATATGATTTCTTGTTGTTGAAGAATTAATGTTTTTTTTGGCATGTTGATCGATGAGATGAATTTTTTTGTGTGGGTTAAAAGTCAAGGAGAGGAACGGTTTGTGCTCCAAGAATTTGGGAGAAGTGATGGAATAGTGTTATTACAAGTGCTGAATTGTGAGTATTTGATGCAAAATACGGTGCCTGATTCATTTTGCCAACTTTATTAAGTGTCTGAATCATATCTTATTTATTAGAATTATGCCCCATAATCAATCATCATATATAACGCATAAGAACAATTTAATAAATAATCACAATCATATTATCATACGTAAATATTAATTAATATTATAATATGATAATTCCATAATTAAATTGTTATGATTGAAATAGTAATAGTAATCGCGTTAATGAGAATAGTGTATTAGAAGTTAATCTAAATTGTTCTTGGTCATAAAATTATCGTACTAGGACTATGATAACCTAGATAGACCAATATATGTATAGCAGTATTTATAAGATAAATATTAATGAATTTCATTCATTAAGTTATACATATAGACGATTGATGGGCCGAGAAGCGCGCACAAACCCGCACCCATCAAGGCTTCGCGCACCAGATGCGATTGTTATTAAGTAAATTTTTATTCCGGCTGAAATCCGGGTCGAATTCACAGGGACCAAAATAGGGTCTCTTATTTGGTTAATTAACGTCCCCTTTTCGAAAATAAAAATAAAATAAGTTATTCAAATTTTTGGTGTTTTTAATTATGGACTAATGAAATTAAAATATGGTTAGTTATAGATTACTATCATAATATTGGGGG
>JAYMTP010007373.1:0-11066 GCA_036897365.1 Geranium brycei | reverse complement strand
ATAGGAGACCCTCTGTTGTGGCCTCCAAAAGCGAGTGTCTCCAAGAAGTGGGTGTGCTGATGTGACAGCTCAAAAAACTGACGTGAAGGTCCTCAGGGAGGGGTCCCTGTTGTGGACAGCCTTACAATGCAATCGGCTACAGCTAACCATTACTTGACGTATCCACCACTCTTCTGTCGATGCAAACAAATTACAAGCAAGTTCACCACGAGTTTAGCGATCTCATTTTTTTTATTAAATGAACTTGTTTGTAATTTGTTGCCATCCTTGCGATGACGAGGCATAACATTTGGTCCTGACCCCTTTTTGGTTCGAGCTGACAGCCTTCTCGTGGGGGGTTAGGTTTTTTTAAAGCGAACAATTTATTCAATATAAAGACGGGAGGACAAAAACCCACACCCGAAGATCGAGTATAAACCGTGCACGGTTTACAACAAAACAATAGAAGAAAACCTAAACGACACACTATCTCTTCTGGAACACTAGGAACCGAATCGGCCATTGACCATCCACTCTAACGCTAACCTGAAAAAATCAAGGACCTATGTCGGAAACAAACCGACCACTATCACTAACCAAAATCCCCCCTAACTCCCCGCTATCGTTCAGACCCAAAACCTGATCCCTCTGGAGTTCACACATGAACACAAACGGAGCAAACCGACCACGACCACCACCGCCCCCAACCTCCTCGAACAATGGTGAAAACAGCTTCCACCACCATAGAGCTCCAGATCTGAATTCTACAAGGTTAGCTATCCTAAATGTTACCGTGCTGAATATCGGTGAGACCAGGGTCATCGCAGATAACTGGGCCTCGGTTCCAAGGGGTCTCGAAGTAGCACAACTAACTCTCCGGGACTCCATGACAGATCCACTGGACCCTGCAACCCACTGGAAAGCTGCCAGCGCCGACCCAGAACTAACCCCCTCTGCCGTAACAACCCACCGGCCACGGAAGCCTCGGCCCGCCACGAAAAGCCACCGACGCGGACCCCCGGTTTGGGGTTGGTTAGTTTGGTGGGAGTGGGATAGGATTTGTGGGGTAGAATAGGATATTAAAAAAACAAATTTTTTTATTTACGGGTCAAAATTTCCATTTTTACCACTCCCCACGATAAAAAGAGGGAAAAAAGTGAAATGTGGGCTCACAACCTTCTAGATGAAGCATTCTAACTATGGGCCGCTTAAAAGTTGGCCCATTTTGAAACCAGACTCATGGGCTCTCTTCTCCCACTACCAGTTTTTCTTCTAGGCCTACTAGAGTAGAAGATGGATCTTCATATTTGGTGAGTGTGACTTGTGAACCCAACTCAAGACCCAAGAAGACAAGTAGAAATAGACAAAGAGTAGAGTAGAGCAGAGGAGGACCATTTCAACGTTTCACCATAGACTTTGGACCAATTATTCAAACACATCCACATCTCTGATGAATCATACATGAATTGATACAACCCAAATATTTTCCCAATCCATGCACTTCAAAATTTTGAACGTGAATTAAATTCAGAGACACTCCACAAACTTCCAATAAAAACCGACAGCGATCGGAAACGATGGACAACACTCCAAGAATTAAAAATATTATGGTAAATACCAATAATATATTATTCTGAGTACGTGGTATCAAAATATTTTTTTCCCAAAAACAATAAATAATTAATTATCATTACTGACTACAGAACAAACAAAGGAACAAAAACAAATCTGAATTAGGTGGGAGAGAAGAGAGAATATTAAATAGCAACAGAGTTTATAAACGAGCATATTCTTGTTGTCTCCCAATTTTCCAGAGTCCAACCACATTGGAAACACAAAGCCACAAACAAACCTGGTACCTACTCATTACTCTTATCTATTTCTTCACCCTTTTCTGATACTTTATCTACTGCAACCTAATCACTTTCTGTGGGGGGCAATCCACCTTTTCCAGATCCTTGGTAATGATTTTGTACTGGGTGTCTATTTATTCACCAAGTTTTGGGATTAATTTGTGTTGATGGGTTTTCTGATTGTTTCTTATTCTATAATTAGTTCATCTGTTTTGTTTTCTTATATTTTTTTTCTACTGATGTTGATAGTTGCCATTTTCCTTTTTCTTTTTCTGGTGTATTCTCTTTGGTTGCTCTATAGTTACTGACTGAGGTATGCTTGCTCTCTGTTGAACTTGGTTTTATGGGTTGCTCTATAATAATTAATTGCTTTTATGATTATGAGTATTAGAAGATTATGTTAATGTTGAGGTTCCATTGAACCCATATCAGTCTTTGATTGTTTGCCACATAAAGCCTCTAGTATTAATCATGAAGATTCTTGCTACATTACTTTTGTATCTCAAGTATGTGATTTTCAATATGCACCTTGATCGATGTTTAGAATTATAGAAAAATGGCAAAATCATGTTGTAAGCTATCACACTTTTGCGAGACATGTATTTTGTTAATGAGACTAAAGTGTTGTGAACTTTGTCTTTTTATGCAATATATGTATGATTTGTCTATGAGCGTCTGACCATGAATATAGAATTGTGTAGACGTTGTATTATGGAGTAATAAGTTTGAATTGGGATTAATGCCTGTGTTACTACTAACGTTAACTTTCAGATGGAAGCGCAAAATTCAGAACAAACCCATATAATTGAAGTATGCGGTGACTTGGTGGCTATGGAAGGGAGCAGTGGGAGTAAGGCTTGTGGTGGAGCGCCATGTGGATTTTCAGACGCCACAGCAAGCTTGGAAGATGCAAAGGAGCGATCAGCCTCTATGCGGAAGCTTTTGATCTCAGTAGGGCTCTGTGTGATATTCATGGTTGTAGAAGTCGTTGGAGGCATCAAAGCCAACAGTCTCGCCATACTAACCGATGCAGCTCATCTGTTATCAGACATTGCAGCGTTTGCCATCTCTTTGTTCTCTCTGTGGGCCTCGGGATGGGAGGCCACTCCTCGCCAGTCTTATGGCTTCTTCAGGATCGAGATACTCGGTACCTTTTTGTCCATCCAGATGATATGGCTTCTCGCTGGGATACTTGTCTATGAAGCCATAGATAGACTCATACACGAAACTGGTGAAGTTCAGGGTTCCCTCATGTTCCTTGTTTCAGCTTTCGGTTTGTTGGTTAACTTAGCCATGGCCCTTTTGTTGGGCCATGATCATGATCATGGTCATAGCCATGGGCTTACTGTCACAATGCATCATCACCACCATAACAAGGAGGATTCTGAACAAGGCCACGAGCATCATCACACTCATGAAGCAGATGTCACTGAACCTCTCCTCTCGAAAGATGGTGAAGTTAAGCAGCAACAACAGAATAAGAAGAAGCGAAACATTAATGTGCAGGGCGCTTATCTGCATGTACTCGGGGATTCAATCCAGAGCATGGGAGTGATGATTGGGGGAGCGGTCATCTGGTACAAGTCAGAGTGGAAGATCATAGATCTAATCTGCACGCTCGTATTCTCTGTGATTGTTCTGGGAACCACCATCAAGATGCTGAGGAACATCCTCGAGGTTCTGATGGAGAGCACGCCTAGGGAGATCGATGCCACGAGGCTTGAGAAGGGCCTCCTCGAGATGGATGAGGTTGTTGCCATCCATGAGCTGCACATTTGGGCCATAACTGTAGGGAAGGTGTTACTAGCTTGCCATGTGAAGGTAAAACCCGATGCAAACACTGACTTGGTACTAGACAAGGTTGTGGATTACATCAAGAGGGAATATAACATCAGTCATGTGACGATCCAAATAGAGCGCCAGTAGATTATCTGGATATATCTATCTAAGTAACTAGAGATATATGGTTTGAGCTTTGTAATGCTTTGATGCAGTTAAGGAATCAGAATTCAACAGTTGGTTTGGTTTGGTAAGTTTTGCATTTCATTCATTTATTGAAAGACTGTTTTACATGTTCTTATGGAACTCTATAAGTGAGTAGTTGTACTCACAACATGCCACCTTGATACTGGAAAAGCCAGCAGCTTTGCCCAGGTTTTCATGTTCTTTTAAAGTCCTTTCCTTCCTTCCTGGGCTCATGTTCATCCTGAAGGGTTCAAGTTGAAACAAGCCTCTTGTGGTTGCACTAATCTCTACCACTTGTGAACAACCAAGCATAAAAACCAACAAAAACCTTTCTCACTATACATTTGACATAACATAACCCATGGGTCCAATGTCCATGTTGATGCCTTTAATATCATTGTACTTTGAGACAATCATGTTAAGGACATATCCATTGCCACCACCAACATCGACCAAGGTTTTTACACCTTCAAACCCCTTGTGCCTGTCCAAAACCTTGTTCATAAACATGGAGTTGTAGTCTTTTGTCATGCCCTTGAACAAGCCAGAAAGTCTAGCATCTTTGCCTAGATATTCCATTGCATCCATCCCATAGGCCATGTCAAATCAAATCCCTCCTTCAACAACTTCATCCTTCAAATGGTACCTATCATTCATACAACTTAGTCCTCAAATGCCTTATCTGTCTAACGAGCGCCTAGCGTTTTTTAAAACACCGATATTGTGCTTAGAAATGATTGAGTGATTTTCATACCACATATTGATCACGACCTTGTCTTGGAGCAAGTCTAGGAAGGAGGCCAATGAGGCACCATCTTGGTTTGGAATGAAGTATCTGGAAACTGGTGACAGACCATAAACCCTCTGAACCAGACCATGACCATCTTCAAAATGGAGGATGCGATCAAGCATTGCAGGAGCATTAGAGTTGGTGCAGGTGGGAAGTTTAGAAACAATCTGGGAAGGGGAGAGCAACGAGCCCGGACCGGCCTTGCTCAAAACCTCAATAGCAGCCTTCAACACCATGGGCAGTACTGATGCAGAGACAAGTTGCATTGCATAGTTTTGATGAACTAAGTTTGAAACTCACTTGTTATTTACACATCTCTATCTCATTATCTTGCTTATGTCAAAGCATGACTATTGTGCCATCAGCAATTACGTACACAAATATATGTTGGACTTGGAGGAGAAAATATTGACTGTTCCTCAAAGAAAATTCTTCACTTGGGCTTTCTTGGGCCTGATTTATCAGGCTTTCTTTGGTGGGCTTCAGAAAATGGCTTGTGTGTTTTTGAAGTTGAGACTTTCTCTAAAAGACAAGGACATGATTCAAATATGAAAAAGAGGAACTTGTCTTTTGTTGTGTTCAATAATGACATGCTGATTGATAATTATTAGTGATGGCATAACTGGTAAGTAGTTTGTTCCTTTCTTTAAGCTCTCCATTTCATGTCTTTTGTCCGAAATTATTATTCATACATATAAATATCATGTATATAGTCCACTAGGACTAGTTTAGTTCATCAAAACAAGTCCAATTTCTTCTAAAATCAGTCACATCTCTTAAAGCACTTGTGAGAACAAGACTCGAGCATGATTTTCTTGTAATAATAGATAATATTTCTCTAAAAATATATACAAATAATTATGGCAAAAACTATTATAAATTATCACACTTTTGCAATAGTGGGTTGTATACTTTATTTTATATTTGTACAAAAAGAACGAAATTTTCCGTGAAACAAAGAATTAAATTTTTTTATAAAATATTAATTCAAAACTTAAAAGACATTTTTAGAAAAACTTAAAAATAATAATTTATATTTTAAAAAATAAAACAATTGTTAATTTGAAGGACAATACATACGTTTTGCAATAAAAAATTTAAAATTCAAAGCACATTCTTTTTATTAACTAGCTCATCATCTTATTAAAATGTAATAACAACCAAGACATTTTTATTATTTTTCCCGTTATAAACACACACGTGTACATATATACAGGTATGGCTCTTTAATTTAAAGAGTAAGGGTGTACGGAATGGATATCAACCAGCTAGGATGAGCTAGTTAAGTCCTTTTTAGTTGATGGTTTATGAAAGAGAAAACCCAAACCCAGTTATATCATATATAAACTATATATGTGACACCAAATACAAAGCTATAGCTAAAGCTAAAACTTGATATAATTATTTGGAGTCCAAAGAAAAAGAAGAATTAAGTCCCGTAGCTACCTACCTACCCATCTAATTAAGTCTATCAATAAAATCTAATTCTAACCTACAATAAGGTTGGCAACTTATTATCCCTAATAATTCACCTTCGTCCTTTATTTGATCCCTGCATTACATGTGTAAATGCAACTCCATTTATACACATCAAATCAAACAGCAACTAATACCCACTTTTTAATTAATTCTGGTGGTTAGCAGCTACAATACCAATTAGCATCACATCACCACACAAAACCCCATAACTTTAATTAACTATCCTACTTTTTATAATATATTTGTTTCATATATATGAGTATTATATTTCAAAGTTTTATCAAATACAAATTAATCCATCAAAATTAATTCTTGTGGCACATTCTGTTGCATGTAATTAATTACAGTGTTACTCTAGTGTTACAGTGTTACTGTTGGTGCATGTGTGGCCCTGATCTATAGGCTAGGTTTCAAGGGTTGTGGTCCTGTTTCTACTACTCCTAGCTACCACAAGCCATGCTCCATCTGCAAAAACATAGCATTTATTTAATCCACTATCACTCTCCTTGTTATTATTGACAAAACAATTTATTCATATCCAATTTTTGTTTCTTTTCTTTTCTTATTTTGTTTCCTTCAAAACCAATGCCCACAACACAACCTAAATATACCTAATCAATTACGTACATTTACATATACACACTCTCCCTATATACTTCAATTGCGTCTCGTTTTTCTCGTTTGCATGCATGCCACCAGAAACTTGACGCATTAATTCATTCATATAAATATTGAAAAACAAATTATTATATATAAATAAAATGTGGGGTTGTTGAATATACATGCAATGGAAACTTGCCATAAAGCCTAGTTAGCTCAAAACAACTGTGTAAATGTAATGGAAATACAAATATAATACATGCTACATATATATACCTAACAAATAATTATACGTAGGTATAGGAAAAATTAATTAAATATAGGTAGCTATTGGTTATAGGTAGAAGGGCATGATGGTAAGGAATTGGGGGGTCCATTTAATTAAATAAGTACAACAGGCGAGACATTACAGTCCACCCTCGTTCCTCTTGTTTATTTATATATATCTACATGTTCTCTTTTTATATATGCATATATTTAAATTTAATGAAAATTTCCTGATTGTTTGGAAACATTCATGCCCAACATTTGTTTATGGGCCTATCACTAATTTCCTGCAATCAATCAATATATATTACGTACATCTTTCAACACAACTCAGTGTTTCTCTTTGTTATCATTTTCATCCAACGTCTTAGTGTTCAGTTTCACAGTGATGATGAGACTGACATTAATTAATCAACTTTTAATGAACCTACGTCCGTGCCCTTTTGAAGCTTTGACTTTTGGGGCTTGAGATGTGATTGTGACCATCTGGTTACATACATATATATCCTAGCTCTCTCTTATATTAAGTAGCGGAGAATCACTCGTTTACATTTCACTATCACGGGGATGCACTACATCGCAACGCAGTCGCGCGTGTCTCGTCCGTGTTTTCTTTATTATGTCATGTATTTTTATAATTAATTATGTCATGTAAATTTATTGCTTCCGTACGGATGTAATTAAAATTGAAACTTTATTATATATGCACAAGAGGCTATATATATATATATATACACACTGTATTTGTTTTAAGTTATTTGTTACTAGAGACAATTTTCATGACATATATACGTACAAGTTGATGTGGGTATTGAATATTGTTTCTATATATCTCATGCATATGTATAAACACACCATAAATGCCATGAACGCTGTTCGTAGCTGTCAATTTTTATGCTCGAAAAATGATTGGATGAAATTGAAATAAGTAATTAATCATGCATATACTTGTTTCTGCAAGTTACAGTGATCAGTCACTATAATTGGAAGGATATTCCTATTCCTTGAGTTTTGACTTGTATATTGTTTTGATATTAATTTCTGTTGGGAATTAATATATATAATTCTGTACTTGCAGTATCTTAATTTGTTTGATACAATTTCAGCTTCATTAATTAAATGCGACCAAGTCATGTTGCGCGCATTATTTTAAATCATTTTCAAGAATTGAGATTAAGTTATCAATTAACTATATTAATAATAAATAATTAGTTAAAAAATGACATGTATATACATATGATAAAATTGGGGGGAGAGAGAGAGAGAAGGGTCGCTGTAAAGAAAGTGAAGAAGCATTGAGACAGTGTCCCATATTCTTGTGTCTTTTCCCTTTCGGTTTCTGTTATATATATATGCTTATGGATACATACATGTATATGGCATCTCACTTCCATCTCCATCACCATGCATTGCCTTAATTAATTTCCACTTCTATATAAATTATTATAAAAAGAATTTAATAAATTATTCCACTCAATAAATTATATATATATATATATATATGTGTGCATTAATTATTTACATATGAATGAGCAAGTAAGTATTAGTTCATGTAAAAGACAGGTTTCTTATTCTATTGGGAATATTCAATGAACAGTAATAAATAAAACTAGTAGTTTATAACGACATGACAATGACATGAACAAGCTTGCATGTGTGATGCAGAGTGTGTATATATATAGAGAGAGAGAACATGTTGCTGAAAGATAAAAACAAAACTAACCCTCTTTATCAATATTTGTTTTCAGATTGTCTTGATGAGTGGGAGAAGGTTTCGAACCAAAGCTGCAAGGACCATTCATTAAATTAGTTGTATATTAATATTTTTGTATATTCTAATATAATGCTCTAAACGCAATATATATATATATATATATATATATATATGACATTTCAATTAATTTATTGTTATTGTTAGTTATATTTTACACTTGAGATTATGAACACATTAAAAGCATTAACCTAGCTAATATTTATTGAATCTACTTATCTCTACCACTTTTAAAATACCCCCCAATTATTACTAGTATTTTTTTCACAAAAAAGACACTTAACAATAAAAACTAGTAATGTATATATATAAAAATTTCTAGATAGGATCACGTTAGTTAATGTTAGAGGATAAACTCAACTAAAAGCTTAAGCTGATAATTGAAGAACCAATTGTAGTTTTATTCTCTAACACGTACGCGCCTGTTTAGGTTTGGACGTGTACTTTTTATATTTGTTAGAATAGGGAATTGAGGAGCCCATTAGGAATTAAAAGACTTTTTGAAGAAAAGTCAATGAATAGACTTGAAGCTTTCTTAATGAGAATAAGAGATAATAAATAATTGAAATGAAATGAAATATAATTTGCACGTTCTAGGATTCAAACCTCGTGTCCGCGAGGTACTGCCTCTAACACCATATTAGAGAACCAACTCAACTAAAAGTTAAGTTGATAGTTGAAGGACTAATTATAATTTTACAACTCTCCCATTCTTCACAATGAGTTTGAAACCATCAACCTCTCAACTAGAAATATGAAACTCATGTGATGGGTGTCCCATTGGAAACTATACTATTGTTTAGTCATTTTGTAACTCTTTTTCATTAACAATATTTCTGGACCCCATTTATTGCTTTGTGCTTCTATTGAGTGCCATACTGGTTGGGATTTAAGAGTGCTTAGTGAGTTTGGCGTTTTCAGCTAAACTATTCTCTTAAATAAATATAAAAAATGGTGAAAGGTGTTGTGTATATACACCATTTAGACTTAGTAGTTGTATAGATGGAGGCGTATACAATTATTAAAATGAATAAGGTTATACGTAATCTTTAAGTTGTTGACCGACTGTTGATATATATATATATTAATAAGGGCTTTGTAGATAGCATATACACTGCCCTTTAATCAAAATTTCAACAATAAGAGACATTAACTTGTCTAAAATATTTGATGAAAATTTTGGTGAGATCATATTATCACACTTAATTTTGCAAGAAGGTGTTTTGTATATTGTAAATGAGGTGCGAAATTTAATATTTTTTATACAAGATGTGTGTATTTATACAAAAATGATGGAATTGTCTTTAAAATGAAGAATTTTTTAAAAAATAAATAAATATTTTAAATAGTTTTTCTAAAATATATTTCAAAATTATTACGCGCAAAACTTAATTCTGAAAAATTTCGTCATTTCTGTACAGTACACATATTTTGCTCACATCCAAAATTAAAATTACCAACGCTTTCTTGACTAATTGGTTAAACACTTGAACTTGGGTCTGAAGGATCTGAGTTCGAGTCACGCTGTGGTGGGAGTGTCTTGAGCCTTTTATTGATACAATAATCTTAGGAATCACAAGTTTGGTGTAGTCTTGGGTTCATTATAGCATAGTCGAGTCCAAATCTTGATACAATTAAGTTTGGAACACCCTCTTGGAGAAAAGTGGGAGGAGGTAATATATATACATAGATGGATGGAGGTGGTGAGGATGGTTAGTATTTGTTGAGTTGAATTCTGATTTTTGGTCATTATTAATCCCAATCCTAATCCCAATCTCAATCTGAAAGTGGGCCAGAAAAAAGGGTGTACTAGCTAGCTTGTTCTACTTGCCCAAAACACACCCACCTCCTTCCTCCACCCATTATTGTTCCCTCTCCTCATCTTTTAATAATCACAAACAAATACACACTCTCTATCCATGAATGAATCATCATAACTCATAATTTATTTGTAGATCCAAATATATACCTCCTCAGGTCAGGTGTGTAGTTAATTTGGATCATGGATTTTGCGCACGGACAAGGCTTGTCTTCATCTTCTCGACGTCATCATGATGCTCAACAGCAACAGCAACATATGGAGGAGGTTGAATTGTCAATTGATGTAGGAGGATGGGCTCGGGAGGTGGAGAGAGAGCACATGTTCGACAAAGTGGTGACCCCCAGCGACGTCGGCAAGCTCAACCGCCTCGTCATCCCCAAACAGCACGCCGAGAAGTACTTCCCTCTGGACGACCACGACAACAGCAACAAACAGGCTGGTGTGTTCCTCAACTTCGAGGACCGCCAGGGCAAGTCCTGGCGCTTCCGCTACTCCTACTGGAACTCCAGCCAGAGCTACGTCATGACCAAGGGCTGGAGC